>SNQJ01S0127684.1:26204-37365 GCA_010110895.2 Picea sitchensis
TGAAGATAATTAAAGAAAAAAATTACAAATTAAGAAAGTGTCAGGTCGGCCCTAATGTTAAAAAAAAGTGACATAAATGGTATAAATAAATATCATTATACATTCATTTGATACACAAGTCTAATTTTAGAGGAAATCAAAATTAAAGAAGGTCAGATTTCAAGGGAGGATGAAGTCTTTTGGTGATGTGTTCTAAGGTATGTTATTTTCAGGTCATCTTACCATTTTTGCTATAAATTTTTATCTAGAATGATTCATATGGTGAAATTGCTATGGTATTGAGAAAACATATCAGGGTACCGATGGTAAAGATTGCAACTCTTGATTTTCTATAATTATGGAGATAAACTCTGTGGAAGATAGGGTTTGTGACCAGTCCTGAAGCCAGTCAATAAAAAGGTGTTCTAGGTAAAACAATCATAACTGCTTCATCGAGAATCCAAATGAAGTGGGACAAATTTCATTGGAAATCATACGGACTTTAGTTTCTTGTGTGCGAGATTTAGAATCTGATGTTAAATATTGAGCACGGGGCATTCTGTACAAGTTCGGTCTCCTGAATAAACTAGAATTGAACACGGTCTACCATTCTCTTTATAACTTCTTTTTGGGAGGATTCAAGGAGTGAAACATGGAGAATTTTCAGAGAATAAATTGAATAATATTATCTATAGGATCAAAGTATTCTAAGAATTGAATAATCGTAGAAATTGAAGAAGTCTCAGGAAGCATTATCAGGTTCTATGTGATGGTTGGTTGATGGTGATGATTTAATGTGAAGTTTTATTATCTCTCATATATTATTGGGTGGAAGGAAGGGGAAAGGATGGAGAGTTCAAATCTCTCTTGATATTGGAGGATTGTATCTTCCACTTGGAGGTTTATCCCACCCTTTACATTTGGAAGTTGTAGCTACCTTTGGAAGTAATTACCTCCCTTGAACAATAACTATTGATTATTTCTCATATATTGTGCATGGTGTATTGTGGTGTAATGGTGTAACTCTTATACTATTGTTTATTTCTCATTGGATATAATTGAATCGTTTAAGTATAAGTTGAAAAAGGTTTTAAATTGTACTTGATACTGATTCACCCCCCTCTCAGTATCAACAACATAGTGGCGTTGTTGTTTGATGTGCACAAGGGACAATAATCTTCTTTGAAACTCAAGAAGATATAGTCTGTTGACAGGTGAAAATGACCGTCCATCAATTAGAAGAACGAGTCCAATCCGAGGTTGTCTAAATAACCCAAGCCGTTTGGTATGACTCATTTCGACGGGTTTAATGGCTCCATTGGCCAATCTAAAAGTCCTAAAAGAAACAAATAAAAGAAAAAGAACAAACTAAAAAATAACTATTAGGTATATATGTACATACGTATCTATATAACTATTTCAAAATAATGTTTACAATACAGATCTCTTTATCTAATTTATGTACAAGATATACGAGTTGTTAGTTTTAATATGAACTCACGATAATCTATGAAAAGATGGCTCTTTTGACAAAAGTAGATACAGAACGCAAAATAGGTTGTTTTTTGTTTTTATCTTTATTTATCTATAAGATTAAATATCAAAATATACTATGAAACAAGAATATGTAGATGGTCAAAACCAGACCACATATAAGAGTTTCAAAAACAAATAAATGATAAAATAAAGAAACTAACCTATTAATGAGTTAATCAACATGCATCCGACATCTGTATGATCATGAAATGTCCATCCAGTCTATCCAAGAGATAAACCTGGAGTGAACCTTTACATCGTTCGAAATAAATGAAAAATGGTATATTGACTGTTGGATTTTAATGACAGAACGATAAGACGCAAATAATAACTATGATATTTGTGGTTGCAAGCAATTACACATAAAATAAATCTAACTGTAACAACCTGCTTTTAATCATTCAACAAAATTAAAGATAAACCTTATCATTTGAATTGAACGAGAAATCACTATTTTTTAAAAACTAAAGCATGAAAATGTGGACTATATTAAAAGAAATTATCTTGACGATATAATAATTTGTGAAGACAAAAGCTATCAACAATTATCGAATTATGAAGATAAACAAACCATAGATGAAAACAACATTTACAGATAGCTAAAGAAGAAATGTAAACATATGTTCTATCCAAATTCATGTATAAGCTGTCCACCTTCAGCCCCAAGCCAATATGCCTTCATTACCAAAAAACTGTAGTATTTAAAGAGTTTAGGAACACTAAGCATCTTATCTTCTAAGATAATATCGAATCCCAAGATGATCTGCTAATTACAAAAATAGAGGGTAATAAAAACTTCTCAATATCAAACTAAATCCCTTAAGATTAACAGAGTTTGTTTCTATTTCCAAAATGAGCCAAAGAAATGGCTAATGACCCCAGAAATGCTCCATGTCATTATGTTTCCACAAGATGCATGATATCCTAAAAGAAAAAATGAAAATAAAGCAATTTAGATATTCATTGAATCAACATTAATTAATATTTCAAATGAGAATAGACTGGCTACAAAATCTGTTCATTCTGTTAGCTAGTCTATTTTTAAAAAACAGAAAAAACCAATCCAATCTATATTAATTAAAAAGAAATCAACAAAATCTTTTACCTTTGAACTAAATGCTAAATTTGGCTTATGCAACCTCAGAATTAATCACTACTTTTATACTCTCAGCATTTTTTATAATAATATTTACAGTTCTCTTTAAACGTTTCCTTTGCCTTTGTGCATTGATCCTGACTCTGTGGTTTAACGAGTCAATCTGAGTAGTGAGGGTCTGGAATATTTTTTTGAGGAAACCCATGGATACGTGTCAAAGCATTACCACTATCCATCGTGGGATTTTGACTGAGTTTAAATCCTGAAAATCTTTGCTATGCTTCAGGCACGGTGGTAGGTTATTTACACAGTCCAATTGTTGACTGTTTGGAAAGGTTTCCACTGGTGTATTTTGTGTTAAAATTAGAGTAGAAAAATTGCTTCATGCACATGAATTTAAATAAGCTTGGGGTTGACATCTCATTGCTCACACAAAGATTGATCCAGAATTGCCCTTTCACAAGGGTTCTTACAAGAAATCTAGCCTTCCACTTGAGGAAATAAGAGGCTTCTCTATTAGAGGTTTATCTAGCACTGTAGCAAGGTCTATAATAATAATAATAAAAAAAAAACGTTTATCTTACCTGAAACAAAAATTATGAGAAATTTTCCTCCAAAGGTCGAGGCATATCTCTGCAATGATCCATTTTCTAGAGAAACTGCCCGCGATGAAGATAAAACAACTCATTTCAGTTATGGGTTTAAAGGGTTTTGTCTAATTCATATCGGTTTGCTCAGAATATCTCCCACAAAATCGTGTCTTAGGAATGCAATTACGGTATTGAACAGACTGTAACAAGAGGGACTCAAAACAACTGTGGGTTTAGATGTTAGAGTTATGAATAGACAACAGGATTTTCGAATCTGATAGCTTAGGGTTATTGAAAATAAAATTCATTCAATAATAAACGCAAACCCAAATGGATTGCCCAAATCATGGCATGATATCCTCATAATCATTTTCGGCAGCATTATAAGACATCATGACACATGTACTTCGACGGTTGAGAGCCTAATAGGATCGGCTAGCTGTTTGAAAAAAATATGCATTTTTGGTGGCTAACAACACCTTGCACTTGCCTTTTTAGCTGCCGAAACTGGAAACTTTTGGCAACTTACAACCCATAAAAATTTGGCACTTAGCTGCCGAAAGTTCTTTCTTTGACCTTTTATATTCATGAGTTCAAATCATTACTTGCCACCACTGGACCATTACTCCTGGGCTTCTTATTTAATAATTAACCAAAGTTTATAATGTGCCCAAGCAATTCGAAACTGAACCATCAAACCATTAGAACAATAATAATTGTATTAACACAAATAAATGGATCTAACAACCATTTAAAAGGATTTACAATTTAATTACATATGAATGATTTATAGAAATATGTTTCTAAGGAAAAGATCATGAAAATCACAATCCAAATTCTAAGTTTAATTCATGCTTGTAGTCATGAATTAAACATAGAAGAATCGAAAATCAAAAAGTAGAAAATAATGAATAAGGCTTTAGCCCAAATAGTCATAATAAAATTGTAAAAGTGTTTATAGACAGGGTGATGGAAACCACTCATGAATGAAATGCCTTTCGAACTGTTTATAAAAATCAAAACAAGTGTGGCTACCAACAAGTACATTGTGAAAAATAAACTCCATGAGTCCAGACAACTTAATCTTGATGGTGCCCATTCTCGAAGGTTTGAGACTTAATCTGTCTGCAAAGTACACTACGCCATCTACATTATCATCGAGGTCTTCAAAGAAATATCTTCAAAATTTCATGTGGAAGGTTGCACCTGTTTCAAGAAGCCATGGATCTCCCCAAGAATCAAATGAAGTATTGAATAGATATCCAGTTACTCCTATATTGCAATATGCAACAACATAATGAACATGTGCTTTAACTTCCATTGATTTTGGATTTTTACCTCTATCTTATTTGATATTCTCCTAGGGGACTCTGCAATCAATCGCTTCATGTGACCCATTCATTCCGCAAAGGGTATAATGAAGGTCATATTTTTCTCAAGGATTATTCCAACCCCCTGCTTCTAAGATTCTTCTTTCTGTGTCTTCTCTTATTCCCTCTATCTTTTCTAGAAACTAGAGTATTGGAAGCCACACATGCAAATGCACTTGTTGATATGAGAGAAATCATTGTATTTTGTCTTCATGCACATGTTAACAAATGAAAATATAATGAAGCTTCTCCAATAAAATCATAAGTGTCTTATTGCACTAGGAATGGTTATGCCGTGCTAATGCACCATTATGTCATGCTACTGCACCAAGAATACATGAAGTTGCACTAAAAAAAATAAGAGAGGGAACCAAGAGGGATTCAACTTTCAATTTTATAACTAAGCACTATTTTGGACACACAACCCATCGCCTATCCTTCAATGATTTGCCTATCCTTATAATTTTTAGCAACTCTTTGAGGTGCCATTATCAGTCCAACTCTATCTGTGTTGATTCATACCGTGCTATACCAGATAGGTCATGTGAATTTAGGGTGTATATCATGTGATACCAATGTTGTTGTGATAGGAGACACCAACTAGATACATTCACGCAAAGAGTAAATCAGACACCTCATCCCGAGCTACCTTCAATCCACACATTTATAAAAATCGTCGATACTTATACCATTCAACCCGAAATTAGGGTTCATATCCCATGAGGAGTAGCATACCAGTGAGATCAAGATGAAAGGGCATGAGTTTGAGGTGAAAGGGTGTGAGTATGAGAGAGTTTGAGCTTCAAAAAATGTTTTGCGTTTTACATACCAATATCACCATCAATGCATGTTACCAGGTCGAAGGGCCAATGTGTGTTACCAGTGGTAGGAACTTTTTCATAAATTCAAAGAATAACCATCCAATGGATATATATAGAAAAATGTGGACCGAGACCAATTGGTGCACCCCGTCGAGACCAATATATGGGTCGAGACCAATTGTTGTACCAAAAAAACTTGAAAGGTCGGGTCGGGCATGGAGAACTACACATCTGTGTTAAGAACAATGTTTTCCCAGTTCTCGATCCAATGAGATATCTTTTAAGAATGAGGGATATGGTTTCTAGTGTGAAGGAAGAGTTGTTAGAAACAAGATATTCATGGGATACCGACAATTTTGGTTTAGGGTTTGTAGAATGATGGCCGTGAGCGCAAACTAGCATAATAGAATGACTAGAGTGTATAGGGTATATGAGGTCATTTCAACAGATTGGGAAAATTCCAAGGAAGGGAATCTAGTCATGGAGTTAGTGGAATTGGATTTGATACCATTGTTAGGCCATCTATTGATAGAAAATATAACTCCACACTTGATGATGTTTGCACTAGTATGATAGGTGCATACATACATAAGTAAATGACTCTTGGTCTTCCCCAACGAGTGACCATTCCTATCACCTACGACTCTTCATATTTATTATAGTTACAAGTAACAGAACCATAAAGAATTATGTGTCCAACAGTTTAAAACCTTAGTAAGGAATAGGATTTATTGTGCATTTGGCCATAGTCAACAAGAAAAACAATGCTAGCATGTAATGTTCCCAACCAGATTTTATGTAAAAATCAGATCTATGTGGTTGAGGAATTTCGTCAAACACTTGACATACAAGCTCCCAACTACCTTGAAATCACTTCAATACTTTTTGTCCCAATTAACTCAAGTTTAAGGGATAAATATTATGACAAACACATCACATACAACACCTAAAACCCTTCCCAATGAGTGGTTGTTCTAGATTTGTTTATGTTGTTATTTATTTGCAGTTGGTTGTTTGAAGTGTTTTGTCAAACACTTTGTGTGCAATGGATGTAGCATTCATTTAAGTGTATTTTGTTCCATATTTCTTCATTTAATATCTAAGGAAAACACATGCAATGATAACAAAATAAATCAGAAATTAATAGCTATTAAACACCATAAGATAGTACCTCAAATCCTTGATTTATTTAATATGCACTTGCCTATACAATACACAGTAGTTTCTAGATATGAAATGTATTTTCTACATATGATATATGTCTGGAAAATACATACAAAATGAAGTCAAATAAAGGAAAAGAATCTCCCAACAAAAAACCTCTAACAACTGCTCCAAAAATATGTAATTTCTTCATCAAAGGATGACCCCAATGACAAGATATGTTCCCTGCTTGGTCTGAATTGACTTTGGCTGAAAATGAGGCTCGATCCACCAATGAAATGGCTAATATCCTCATAAATAATTCTCCCAAGATGTATATAACGCGATCCCAAATAGTAGAAACTGATACAACCCCAAAATATAAAGATTTCCACTACCAAATGTGCCCCTCCAAGCAATATTTCGCCCTGGGTACAAAAATAATGAATCTCCTCAAAGATCCTCTCCAAATATCCAACATTTAATATATCGGGAGGTGGAATATACATGCAAGTGAAGATATTATTTATATATCTCTTTTGGATGCTAAATCAAACTTCTTCAAGATCTCTGGTGTGCCCCTGTAACAGACCTCCTATTCGTCACAACATCAACCTCTCATAAAAAGTGAAGTATTTTTTTTTGTGTGTGTGTGCGTGTGTACAAGGGTAATAAATACATTATACTCTACATCACAACACGACGACGAACATGTCGCATGCCACTGTGACAACATCATAACAACCTAAGACGCACATCGAGCATCTGTAAGCAATGAATGACAATCAACCGACACTAATGACGATTGCAGCGTGATAAAGTTCTATAAATCTATCACACATCACATAAGTTCCACAGTGCAAGAGAATTGATCACTAAATCCATCGTAAAACGACATAAGTTCGTGCACAATGTAATTTATTTAAATTCAGGGTACAAAGGTAGTCATCTACTTCAATTCAAGAATGGGAATAATCATTCATTAAACTCCATTGTAGCTAACACTTTTAAGTGAATGTAGCAAGGATAAGGACCACTCCTTAAAAAGGGCCTATTAGCTTAGATCAATCAGTTTTACTAAGTTGGTAATTGTGATGGTGCAATTTATTATTTCATCAATATCAAGTAAAATAGTTAATAATGTGAACATTCCTAATGTTTTTAATAACTTTAAGTAGGAACCAAGCATAATCTAACTAAACCCTAAATGCATAGTTTAGCAAGTATTTTCTATTGTACATAAATTTACAACCCTCTTAAATTTCCAAAAGTAGATTGTAATAAATAGGTGTTACCAAAGTTAAGCTATAACAATATTCTCGAACTAACTCAATAACAAGTGGAACCCAAATTTTTGGTATCCGCATAAAGGGTTTGTTTTTTTTTTGTTTTTTTTGGGGGGGGGTGTGACGAAGAGTTACTGGATTATTCCCACCTATCAAAAGGAAGAGGGTTTACTTTTCAAAGGTAGCTAGCTAGATGATTCAACTATTTGATAAGACAACCAATAGAAGATTTAACCGTTTCATAAGGAATGTGCCATTGTTGAAGAACAATATCTAAGGCTATTGAAAATAGAGTTGTTGAGGCCATAGCATTGAATGTAGAATTCTCCATGTCCGCTTGCACACAAAAGGAACCCATTAATTTCAAGAATGCAACAATTGTTTCATAGGCTTAACGAAATGTAAAATTTATTTTAGGGTTAACCAACAATATAATCAAAATAGATATAGTTTAAGGATGGATAATTAGACATCAATAACTATCAATTCAGTAATTTAAATAAAAAGGTAAAAGTTACATTTCAGTTTATACCAACAAGATAACAAAATTGATTTCATTTAAGGTTTAGAAAATTGAGCTTAAATATATTTTGCAGTAGTTACTCCTCTTGAACGGTGTAAGTGAATCACTAACAAAGAAATGATGAACCATCACACTCAATGCAATGCATTAAAAATAAAACGCCTTCGCCAGAAACCTTAAAACTATGAGTTGTATAGAGCACAAAGAAAATTCGACGTTGAGTTAAATTCTCACAGGGTACCATCCACAGATTAAGTAATTAAAATAGAAAAAGCTAGGACCTGAATAATAATTATCCACACCCGGTTACTCAGGAAATTCAGAAATCGTCAACACAGTCTCAACCTACACCACAATGTAAATTCGTTGACCGCAGATGCAGTCTCATAACATTTGACGCCTGTCCAGAGCGTTCAATACATCAAACGCAATTCCATCAGCTGGGAATGCGGCAAAAAAAACATGGTCATATGGATTTATAATGCGACAAGTATTCATTACAATAGGTATTAGAGATCATAAGGAAAACTTCACACATCTACAAATAGATATGCGTAGATGGTTGTATCACTTAAAGAGGATGAATGCACGGTTATAGGAATAAGGGAAGGACGCACAGGTTTAAACGCTCAAGATGCAGACGCACCAGAAAAAGGGCCTACGCTCTAGGTATGAAATGCACAGGTGAGGAATTTCCTCAGAAATGGGAGCGCCCAAGCAGAATCACCCAAGAAATTCGCTCAAACGAAATCCCTCAGGATAAACTCCAACTTTAACCAATGGATAATTGGCAATGAGAATGCCTTGGTAAACTAACTGCTACATCAAAAAAATTTACAATGGAACTAATGTGGTAATGCAAGTAAAATAAGAAGGGGTTTTAAAAACAGAAATTGAGAATCGCCCTTGCACAGTCGGTGATTAACACAGGGTATCATGCCACTAAAACAAAATTTGCAGAGGACAAGCAATTCGCCGGTCAAAAAAAATGCAAGCGCAGAGCTAAACCTTCATTACTATAAAGGGAAGAGTTTAGTTATTAACAATGCATAGGACGCCTAGTAGATTTATCCAACCAGCTTAAAATGCAGCCAAGTGTAAAATTGTCGTGACAGTAAGAGGAACGCAAGGATATATTCTCCATCAAAAACAACTCACGGACAACATTTTACAGTGATCACATATCGCAATCGCCGAAGTCATAAACATTTTTCTTTTTCATCCATTACCGAATTTACAATAGCAGAGTTAATAGATTACATCTGTTACACAATTATAATCGCCAAAGTAATAAAAACCAATCAATCCAACAAGAACTAAACATAGATTAAAGTTAAATATTTTAATCTCGGAATACCAAATAAATAAATAAAACACTGACAACAGTAAGAGAATGCCAGGGCCCTAAGGATAACTCATCGAAAGGATCACAAGGGTTCTATCAATGGAGACACAAAAAATAAACACTAAGGAAGAAAGATAATCCAAACACCAAGGCTGTATTGAGGGGCGCAAGTCAAACAATTAGGCAAGGACATTCATAGAGGTAGACGGCTAAAGGTTTGCTTTCGTATCACCATCCTCACACAGAAAAGAAGGGCGTTGAGATCCATAGGTCTTTTAATGCTAAGGCGATGACCATAGATCAGGTTCTTGGCCAACTTATCAGGTGAGGAATGGCGTGCTAAGGATGAAGGGAAAACAATCGCATGGGTCACAATCAACCACAGGGCTGTCGAGTCATGCGAGGATGAAGGCCACGAGAAATCAATCAGCCAAACAATCAACTAGGCTAAGAAAAGGGATCCACTATCAATCTAAACATCCAATCTATTTACAAATCGATATGCAAATCCAAGCATAAGTCCTAAGGAATTCTACTCTACAAAATAAAAGAGCGTATTGTTGCCTGATCACCCCGAATGATGTACTGTGCTCCATGCAACTCCCACTTGTTGACCGTCGAGACATCACCAGTACCTCCCAGCCAATGCTAGGGGTAATCTTCTTCCCCCTTAGCCCCCCGAGCTGCAAAGGGACCACACACACTATCCAAAGGTTTCGTCTAGCTCCTATCTCGCCTCGCAAGGCCGAGCTACCACTCCTTTCTGAGATGGGTTTCCCAACTCCCACAAATAAATCAGTCAAGTCGATATTTCTGCAGCGTAAAGTTATGCAAACAGAAGATGATGCTTCCTCCTTCTCCTCCCTTTATTTTATAGAGCTTCAAACTTCCTTTCTTTCCTAAAATCTCATTTAATTAAAGTTTTTTAAAAATAAATTCCTAAAATTTCCTCTCCATACAAGTGTCCCTCATCCCCTACATTCCTCCATTAATTAATTTCTTTAATTAAGTAAATATCTTTATTTCCCTCACCCACCTAGAGTTACTCCTAGAATCACTCCTAGGTGTCCGTAGATTCCCTTATAGGATTTATAGGCTTTCCCTATTATGAAATTGCTAATTCAGTTTAAAATTAGAAACCTCTTAAATGTGGATTCCTTACTAAGTTGACTTCCCGCTTTTTCCCTCAAGTTCCCCTTTTTCCCTTTTTATGTTACCTCTTTTCCCTAGTTTCCTATTTTATATTTATTTTATTTTTATTTTCCCTCTTTCCCCTTTTTACTTAGAACTAAAAAGGCAGGAGTGGAATTTAACCCCTTTTCCCTTTCATCATTAATTTAGTATCTTTTAAATTATCAAATGATAAAATAATTAATTCCCTCTTTACTTTTTTTTTATATCCACAGATTTTATTTCTTATTAATAATTTAATTTCTTACTCCCTTCATGTTACAAAATTTTATGATGACCAT
>SNQJ01S0127685.1:0-17886 GCA_010110895.2 Picea sitchensis
AGATCTCAAAGATAAATCTTAACTTAGAAAATAGTTTAATGATTCAAACAGGTAGACTTTCAACCAAAGGCATGCAAAGAAAAATATTACAATTTTTTTTTCTTAACCCTATTTGCTTATTAACCATGCTTACTTATAAATCATTATAAACAACCCTATTTGCTTATTAACCATGCTTACTTATAAATTATTATAAGCATAGTAAATAGGGAAGGATGAAACACAACCATGGAGAATATCCAACATATTTGAATGGAATACAAGGATTATGTGCATTTAATGATCAAAACATGCAAGGGACTAAAACTGCGAGATAAGAAAAATATAAAACAACTAAAACAAGAATTAAAATCAACCAAAGTGGAAATAAAAGTCACCAAATTTTATGAAAATTCCAGTGATATATTTCTTAATACATATGTATGCTTATAAAAGGAAATAGAAGAATAAACATGACTCGTGGCAGATAATTACCCAATTTGGAATGTCTAATTTGTGAGTTTTAAGTCGTAACATGATAATCCAAATGGGAAACCTTGATTACTGTACCAGAAGAATTGACATAGAGAGAAAAACCCCAAAGAGATATGCTCTTCCTAAAGCCTACGATGAATGGAAATGCATGCAATTTTAATAACTTGATTCAAGCTCACTAAGCACACAACAAAGTCTTTTCTTCCAATTATCTGAACAAACTGGTTTCTTATTTGATTGGTTCAGTCTCAATCTATAGTTAACTATATAATGGTGAAATATAATAGTAGCTTTCAACTTCAAGTTTGAATAGAGGCAAGGATGTTTTATGAATGCACACATGATCATCCATCTAGTTTACTTTAATTCATCATTTTCAAGTTCATACTAACTAATAATGAATTCTTCAACTGAAGAATCTTTAAAGTTAAGGTATGAGTTAATTGCATATAGAAAAACAATATGTGCTCATCCAATTGCATGTCTCCTTGACCGGTACAAGATTTACAACTACTCTAGTATAGTATGGACTTCACAGTAGCTAAATCAATGATTAGAATGAATATCAGATGATTAGTAGAACGTTGTTTCCGTATGTTTAGAAATGAAGCAAATGTGATTCCATGCTTAATTCTTCAAAGATGTTGTCAATCAATTTATGGAAATGAGTTTGATATGCATATAATCATCATGGAGGAAACTCATTATAGCTTTGATTACAACATGGTATCAAAGATTTAATTTGATAACATGATATCAGAGCCATGGCTATACTTCTATGTGAGTGGTTTTATGAATTGTGAGAGGACTGCTACTTTTAGAAATGTTAGAAGAGTGATCCACTCATACTTTATTGTATTATTCTCATCATAGACTGTAGTTTTAATTGTTGAGCTAGAAAATCTGTGTTGGGTCTTTTAGGCAGATTTTCCATCACACTGTTGGATTTCCTTGTGCATAAAATATGATGAAAAATAAACTCAATTCTCGTGGCAAGGAAAAGTTCCCTTACATGGTTATACTATTTTCAAAGTTTCTTGATACCAACACAGATATTCACAAAATTTTAGGAGTGCCCATATCAAGTTGGCATAGTTAGATTCGTGAATTTGGGTCTATTGCATATGATGATGAGTACTGATATCAAGTTGGCATGGTTAGATTCATGCATCTGGGTATATTGAATGTATTGGATTTAGAGTATGTGACTACCTCACAGGAGATTTGGGTTTGATATTTTGGTGTGGATTTGTATTCACAAGTACAAAGAACCAAATTCAAGTCTTGTTTAGGTACATACAATGGGGCACATGGAAATTAAGCACCTTACTTAATTAGGATTTATAATGATTACCTAAGGATAATTGGATGTAGTCTCATGACTCCTATTCTCATTATTAATAACCAAGGCCAACAAAAGGTGTTCTTGATTCTTTTCCATAATCAATAAATCCATTCACTGCAAACTGCTTGTAAATCTCGATAATCATTCTCTTTACTTTGGAAATCATGTGTACTGTTGGTTTTGGAGTAGATTTGGGTTATCTCACTCCGATTTGATGAGATGTTGAGATAACAAAATCTTGATGGGTGTATATGAAACACTGATAAAATCTTTGGACATCATGTGTACTGTTGGTTTTAGCCGATTTCCTTCTCTTTTTTTTTTATGATATTTGGCATTCCATATCCCAGAAGGATATATCATCCTTCACTTGGGTTCCCTAGACTATCCATGATGAGTAGTTTCCCAGGATGGTTTCTGGTAGTTGAAGCTCAAAGTGAAGTCTACAGTCCAACACACTTCCATGTACACAAAATCTTTAATCCATGCAATGGGTATTCCCATTATGAGAATAATATGTACATGGTTCAAGGTGCCAAAAGTATGGCATGGTTGTGATGTTACCGTGTGAAGTAAAATTTGTTCAATTTATTCTCTTGCATTTCCTTGATGTTAGCAGATGTTCGTAAGTATGCAGAAGCAAGGGCTTCATCATGTGATGTATTCTCTCGCTTGCATGCAGAAAATAAAGAACCAATTCCTATCATGGAGAGGAAATTCATGTTGGTTGATTCCATGCATATAAGGAATTCTAGGATAGAAAGTGCAATAGAACTTCACACACATGATAGAAAAAAGACTCATTTTTTTGATATGGTAGTCTCAAAATAAAATACATTTTATTTAATAGTTGAAATAAAAGCTATTTGTGTATCGTGTATTTGTTATAGTGATATTGTTCTAAGAATTGGAAAGGGTAGAATTTGTAAAATGAATTGACCTAAAGCCATCTCATTTGTCATAGAAGTGGGTAAATTGACTTTCCTTTCAAATGAAAGGCACCATTATATTTTTGGTAGGAAACTTTATATACTTATCCATTTTATAACTCTTCTGATTAGTTTTAATAGTGAAGGACATGTTGCATCACTCCTATCCTATAGATGGTCCTCATGTGGTTTTTTTATAAATGGTTAAACATGTTATGTGGAGGGGTAAAGTTGTTCGGGGACTTTTTTGGTATGGGTTGCTACTGAATACACCATTTTCTTTGTTACCTTCATCGGAAGATAGATCCTTTTTAGGGACAAGTTAATGGTCCGTCGACCATGAAGAACTCATCGGATTGAGAGGCATAGTTGACCAGTTAACTTGAAAGTTTCTTTAAGAATTAAGTAAACCCCATGAACAAAATATTACCCCCGACCAAAGCTAATTTTTTAAGGTTCCAACTAATATTTGTAGATGTGATACAATTTACATTTTCCAGATCTCATTGATTGTTCATTCATTTGATACTAACAATTGGTAGAAAATTCGAGGAAATCTGTAAGCCTCATTTGTTGGAGGTTTGGGAAGAGTATCTCAGATGAGATGAGTTAGAAGCATAGTTAAACCTAAAGAAATTTTGAAATTGAAAAGACAAGGAATATGGAAGCATTCCACTACTTTATAAATAGGTCTTAAGTAGTTTCTTTTTTTGTTTTCAGCTAAGGCACACTTATAGGCAGTAGCGTATTCCACTACTTTATAAATAGGTCTTAAGTAGTCTCCTTTTTGGTTTTGAGCTAAGCCACACTTATTAGAAAACAACATTCTCATTTTGGCTTGGGAGATCTACATTGTCTACTCATAATTTTTTTATTATCAAGGTTTGTTTATCTGCTTATGATTTCAATGGATCTACTAATATGACATGATCAAGAAGAAATTCAATGATGTGATATATTTATGCATAAATACCAAGAAACTATTCTCATCAATCAAGTACATAAGATGAAACCGTTTACATGGCTTCCATCCCATTAAACATTTAAAAATAAATAAATCTGACACTAGAAAAAAGAATTAGCAAATATATATAAGACTATCCTTAGCCAAAAAGATGAAAAAAACAAAGAATATGATGAAAAATAGGAATATGAAATTCTCCCTCTAATCATGCCATAACTGACAAAAAAATAAAACAAAAAATCACTTCAATGGGTGTAAAAATTACAACAATCTCTACAATGAAAAAGTCAGCTAAAACCCATGACAGGAATCAACAGATATAAATATTACACATTAACTCAATAGCTAATGAGATGATTTCTAAAGAATTTTGAAGCTCGACAGAGAAAAACAAATGCAACTAAAAACATCCAAATCGTCACCGAGTGCCTGTTAAGCGTTGCAGGAGTTGCACACCATTGCACAAAAAGGAGTGTCTATAAGAAGGATCATTATGGTCACCATGAAGGCTGTGTATTCCATTGAGAGTGGTCACCAGTTCTGGCCCTTTTCATATTCATTATTCTTCTCTCCATGAAAAGATGGGGAGATCTGTGTGATGTGATAAATTTCATACTAACAAAGGCGCATGGACTTAACAAGAATATGATCGCCTCATCACTCACCTCCGAGACCATAGGGAAGGGAGCTAGAATTATCTTCCAAGGCCACAGGTTGATTTCCTGTGCTCTTTCAATGGAACAAAGGGGCCTGGACTAAACAAGAAGACAACCACTTCATCTCTCACCTTTGAGCCCATGGGGAAGGGAGTTGGTGTTCTCTTCCAAGGCCACATGTTTCTTGCCTGTGCTCTTTCAATGGAATCAATAACTGTTTGTAAATTGATTTCAGATATTATATGCAACGTTTCTTGATCTTTTGATTGTAGGGATGCTGAGATGTGGAAATAGCTGCAGGCTTTGATGGATAAAGGGGGCTGTCATTCTCTTTCCAAGTTCACAGGTTGCTTTCATGTGATCTTCTTTTTCAATGGAATCAATAGATCCTTGTAAATTGATTTCAGAGATTATATGTAATGTTTCTTGATATTCCGATTGTAGGGATGCTGAGATGCGGAAATAGATGCAGGCTCTGATGGATTCCCTTATCTATATAGACATATTAAACCTAGATCTGTCATGAAAATCACACTTTTGAATTTCCAGTTATGGAATGAACTGATATTAATCAGTTCGTGAAACTGTATAGGTGGTCAATTATTGTGTGAATATTTCTCGGGCGGATGATCAATGAGATAAAGAACTACTGTAACACCCACATCAAAATAAAATTGTTGATCAAGGGACTTGACCATTAGACCCATCATCCCCTCAGTCAACTCAATAATACACATGTCTCTTTGCCTTCTCCTGACCACGAAATTCCGACATTCCAAAACCCTACAACACTGGAGATAACAGATTTGTTCCAACACCACCAATTGGAAAGTTCACCTATTAATCTGGTAGCTTGGAACGTGGAAGAACATCCTGACCTCAATCTCAATTTGTGTATCTGTTTGCCGTCTAATTCAGCCCCAACTGTAAAAAAAGCTTTGGGTGTCGAAAAGTGGATTCAAATTCTAATTCTATCCACTCCCTGTGTAGCGGTGTAGAAGGCAGGTGAATAAGGTGGTGCAACAGATGCAGAGGCAGTGACCTTAGAGAATGGAAAAGGTAGTATCTTTAATGAATGTTAGAATCTGTTCTATATACTGCTCTGACCACTCAATCAACCGTAAGCGATATACACTGTGAAACCATACATTAAAGCGATATACATTGTACAACCATACATTAAAGATGATATATACTGTACTTAATCAACCAAGGGATACAATTTTTTTTTTTTTTTTTTTTTGACACTGTTCGTTGACTTACTTGGAAGTAGAGATTCATAACCCAAGGATATATAACAAGTGGATGGATAAAAGGTGGTTTTCAAAAACCTGTCAACCAGTTGACAAGTTTTCATGAAAACCTATCCCTAAGATATGCCTTCGGCATAATTAAACATTTATGAACTTGTTGGTGTGCTTCTAAATTTATGGATGTATTGTGATCACACCCATGTCCATTAAAATAGAGCACATCATTGATGCCAAAGAATACGAAAAATTCCGATGCTTTTTTGGTGCTCTACATAATATTTTGAGGCATTGTTTATGGTGCTTTGATATATTGTAAGCACATTGTTGAGGGATTTTTTATTAGTATAAATTTCACATGCTTATTAATGTGCTCGGGAATGTACGGAGACATTGTAAATGGTGTTTTGTTACATCATAAGCATATTGATAATCAAATTTAATAAATCAAAATTTCTCAAGTTATTGGTGCACTTCAAAACGTATAAGTGTGCTATTGGTTGAATGTCTCTGCACATAAGGTGCATTGATGTGATGTTAGTTCCCTTACATATATAGTGCACCGCTTACTGATAATATTAATTATGAACTTTACTGACACATTAATATTTACTAAGGAGCACCAATAACACTTTTTTGACAATCAAGAATGTGTATATATAAATAAGGTGCACCATAGAGTTCTACACAATTTTTTGTTAAAAACATAATTTCAATATTTAATGAATATTACAAATGGTAATTTAGTATAGATTGTTTATGTTATATATGTGCGTATGTGTGTGTATGCACCTAATGAAATTTATATGTGAATTAGAGATAGTGATGGAAACAACAAAAATAACAGGTTCACACGTATAACTTCATACATGATCTAGGTGGATATCGATGGCCACCCACCTATTCCATTGGCTCAAAGAATAGTTTCCATTTTGGTATTTGTTTTTACATTTTTTTGAGTCCCAAACTTCCAAGGCCATTTTGAGGCCCTAAACAACATTTTTTGGGCTCGACAACAGCTAGCATGTAGCCAATGACAGATGCTAGGACAAACGAGATATCTACTCCCGAGCTATATCTTTCCAAAGGTGTATTGAGCACCCCAAACAGAGATCATATGAAAAAATTACTCCCTTGGTAGGTTGATGTATCAACTACCCCCATTGGGGCCCACAAAAGTTTTGGTGTTTCATCTCCCAGAGTCAGGGTTTTGGATTTTTAGGGTTTTCTCATTTATGTTTTATGTTAAAAAGTCCTTTGGAGCCTCATTGTACTCATCTTCTTGCAAATGAGTGTACCATTCGAGCAAGTTTGTTTCAATCTACATTTTTATAGTTTCAACAAGTTCCCTTTATTAATAGAAGTCAATTTTTATTGTATCTCTATTTGTTTCTTTTCTATACATATGTATTTCATTTCATTCCATTTATAAATCTGGATCAATGGTATCAGTGCAATATTCTCTTTATTGTTTCTCTGTGCATGTCCCCAATGAGGTCAGGGTACAAGGAGTTGGGACTTGAAGTAGTTGATTCCTTTCAATACCATCCCCACCAATCACGACTACCTCCTATGGCGGAATAAAAGAGAGACGATGGGGCAGGAGATCTTTTTAAACTATTGCTCGAGGAATCCCTCACGCGAAAAAGGAACGAGATGATGAATAAATTTGCATAAATCCTTTGATGGATGCCAACAGGTGACACATCTTCATCAAGAGACCACTTTGGAGGTGTTTCCCCCTTCAAGGTACAAGTGAATTCAGATATCCCCTTATTTGAAGGCCAAATAGATGTAGATGTTGTAGATAAATAGTTGAATCTGCTAGAAGCGTATTTTTCGGTCCATAATTTTTCCAATAATGAAAATATTACCTTTTCAATCCTTAAGGTTGTTCCCCATGTCAAGGATTGGTGGGAGAATTACTATGAGAAAAAGTGTTGTTGGGTAAATGAACCCTGTAGGAGTTACATCCCTTAGGATCTTCCTAGACCTAAGACATAATAAAGATGCAAGCTATATATTCTCCTAGATTTAAATAATACATGAAAAGACCTACGAGATGATGGAATGAAAGGCTTACCTGATGATATGATGGTTGTCCCTGCGCACTCCTTAATTGTTAGCTTCCACGAAGATACCCTTCGATCTTACTATCTTATATCTACACACATGGAGACATAGAAACCTTTCAAAATATCAAACTAATCATGTATAAATTGATGATAGAAATAATAATGTATCATAACACATGAAAACATTAATTATCCACATGGAAACATAACAATTACATACACATCCAAGTAGAGAGAAACATCGTGTACATCTTCTATTAATGGACAAATGGTTTACAACTTACAAGCAAGGTGTTAGAAAAATAGGATCATGGAGCAATAAAATAAAACAAATATAGAAATAAAACATAGAAGATACAAAATACAATAGAGACACAAATATACATGGTTCACCCAATGTGGGCTATGTCCATCAGATAAATTTCCAGGTCCTTCCTTTTTATTATCCAATAAAACGAAGGGATACAACCTACAACACACCCACTATAACTTTCTCTTCTTTCTCTCACAACCTCCTCTCTCAGAATACAATATTCATGATAATACACAGTTGTAATACAATTCCCTCATAAAATAAGCTTTCCTTCTAGGTAAAAAAACCCTAAAATAACTTCTACCATCAGATTTGCGACCTTATAATGAACAATCCATATTCACTATGAAATTACAATATTTTACAAGGTAAATTTTCCCAAAATTTTGCTTCGAGGGCATTTCCTCCGAATCCCCTGCCAGGGGGGGCTACAAAAATTATCGTCGCCCCCCCATGGACCACCCTGGAAACAATTGTGGGGGGGAGGGGGAAGCCCCCCAACACCCCCCTTTAGGGAATGGGGTCCAAGCATGACTGAAACAAACCTATGAATCAAGAAGATAATTAGGCTCCACAACCAACAATCTCCCACTTGGAGAATGATCACAACAACTCCACTGCTATTGTACCTGCTGGAATATACTCCACCTTGGACCTAGAAAATTTCTCATCTTCACCTTCATGCTTGAAGACCAACTAAAACTGAGCATGAAATCAGTTTCTCCCTGCTTATTCCCTTTGTTAACATGTCTGTGCGATTCTTGCTAGTATGTATATTTTCCAACTTCAAATATCCATCTTTCAAGACAGATCGTATGAAATGGTACCTTAGATATATATGCTTAGTCTTCGAATGAAAGGATGAGTTCTTGTAAGATGAATGGAACTCTCACTATCACAGTATAACCCACTATTCTCTTGCTTCTTTTCCAATTCCTCCATAAAACTCTGTAACCAAATCATTTCTTTACTAGCCTTTGTAGCAACAACATACTCTGCTTCCATTGTTGAAAGTGCAACAACCTTTTGCAGTTTCGAAATCCAAGTTACTATTTTTCCACCTATAGTAAAAACATACCCTGTGGTTCTCCTCCTGCTATCTTTATCAACTTCCATATCTGAATCAACATATCCATGTAGAAAAATGTCTAAACCTCCAAAATATAACTCATGAGTAGAAGTACCTCTCAAATACTCGAGAATCCACTTTACTACCTCTCAATGTTCTTTACCTGGATTGTTCATATACCTACTCACAAATCCCACTGCATGTGCAATATCTGGTCTTGTGAAAACCATCATATACATCAAGCTTCCAACTCCTGATGAATAAGGGACTATGGACATGTATTCTATCTCCTCATGTGTCTTGGGACACATTTCCTTAGTTAATTTGAAATGGCTGGCCAAAGGTGTACTAACAATTTTTGCATTCTTCATTCTAAACCTCTCCAACACCTTCTCTATGTACTCACCTTGAGACAATGTCAATTTGTGATTTTTCCTGTCTCTTGTTATTGTCATACCAAGGATTTTCTTTGCAACACCCAAATCCTTCATCGCAAATGAATTAGATAATTTATTCTTGAGCACATTTATATCCTGCATATTAGACCCTGCAACAAACATGTCATCTACATACAATAGTAAGATAATATAACTTCCATTTTCTAGCCTTTTAAAATAAACACAGTGATCATAATGGCATCTACTATAACCTTGTTCTGTCATAAACCCGTCAAACTTCAAATACCACTGCCTTAGAGATTTATTTAGGCCATACAATATCTTCTTCAACCTGCATACCAAATTCTCCTTTCCTTTGACCTCATACCCCCGTGGCTGCTACATATAAATCTCTTAATCCAAATCCCCATGGAGAAAAACTATTTTTACATCCAACTGCTCAATATGCAAATCTTCTACTACCAAAAGACTTAAAATAGTCCTAATTGAATTCATTTTAACAACAGGAGAAAATATTTCATCAAAATATATACCTTTCTTTTGTGAAAACCCCTTTAAAACAAGTCTAGCCTTGTATCATATTTTTCCTCTTCTTCCTTCAACCTGTAAACCCATTTATTCTTCAATGCTCTTTTTACCACAAGAAACTGAACCAAGACCCAAGTCTAGTTATTCACCAAGGAATCCATTTCCTCTTTCATTCCTTGCTCCCACTTCTTTTTAGTCTCTACCTGCATTTCCTCTTCATAACATTCTGGTTCACTAGAATCAATCAACAATAAATAATACAATGAAGGAGAGTATCGTTCAAGGGGTATACTTAACCTGGTATATATTCTAACAACACTTGCAGNCCACTTCTTTTTAGTCTCTACCTGCATTTCCTCTTCATAACATTCTGGTTCACTAGAATCAATCAACAATAAATAATACAATGAAGGAGAGTATCGTTCAAGGGGTATACTTAACCTGGTATATATTCTAACAACACTTGCAGGATTTTTAGGCACCTGCTTCTCTTGTTGTTGTACATTTTTATTTTTTGGTACCTTTGGAATTTATTTTTCAGTGATCTCATCAAGCACTATGTATTCTGATTTTTCTTTTCCTTGTTTCTTTCCCTGCAACTGATCTTTGTACATGACCTTCTCATTGAATATGACATATATACTCCTAATTATTATGTGATTTTCATAATCCCATAAGAGATAACCAAAATCATTAACACCATATCCAATAAAGGTACACTTCTTGGATTTTGCCTCAAGCTTTGTTCTATTTTCTTTATCAATATGGACAAATGCTTCACAACCGAAAGTCTTCAAAAAATAATAGTTTACCTTTTTATTTGTCCGTGCCTCCTCTGGAATGCCACCATCCAAAGAGCTTGAAGGTCCTTTGTTTATTAATTAAACAAAAATATCTACAACATCTACCCATAACTATAAGGGAAACCCAACATGCAATCTCATACTCCTTGCATGCTCCATTATTATCTCGTTCATCCTTTCTGACACACCATTTTCTTTTGGTGTTTTTGGAATTGTCTTCTCTCTACGAATCCCATTGTATGATCAATAATAATCAAATTCCTTGCTACAATATTCACCTCCATTTTTTGATCCGAGACACTTCAACCTTTTTCTTGTCTCATTGTCAACCAAAGATTTCCATTTCTTGAAAGTGTCAAAAACATCAGAGTTTTTCGAATGCAATAAACCCAAGTTTTTCAAGTTGCATCATAAATAAAAGTAACATAATAACGAGAGCCACCAAGAGATGACACCTGAGATGGTCCCCATACATCTGTATGCACAAGCTCTAACCTTTCACTCTTCTTTTCTTTTCCAACTCTGAGAAATCTGGCTCTCTTCTGTTTTCCATAAACACAATGCTCACATAAATCCAATTCAATTTGTTTAAGATCTGACAAGAAATTCCTTTTTTGAAGTAGCTACATCCCCTTCTCACTCACGTGTCCAATCCTATGATTCCCAAGTGTTGTATCTACTCTTGTAGAATCTAAATATGTAGAAGAATCAATATTACCAGTACATAAATACAATGTACCTACCTTCTCTCCTTTTGTTATCACCAGTGATCCTTTGGTGACCTTGCATGCCTTATCTATAAATATAGATATACATCCTTCACTTGAAAACTTCCCTATTGAAATAAGATTTTTCCTTAGATCTAGAACATGACTTACCTCTTTCAACAACCATTGATTTCCATTTTTTTTCTTTATTTGTACCTTACCCATTCCAACAATTTTGCATGGTGCATTATCACCCAAATGAACTTGTCCAAAATCACTTTGAACATAATCTAGAAAATGTTTCTTATGGGGTGTGGCATGAAATGAAGCCCTTGAATATACTACCCAAGATTTAAAATTATTATCTACAAAAATAATCAAAGCACCTTGTAACACATCACCTGTTACATTTTATTCCTGATTTTTCTCCTGTTGTCCATCTCTTTGTTTCTTTGGAGCTCTGCAGTCTTTCTTCAAATGTATTTTCTTCCCACAATTATAACACTCTATCTTTCCTAGTCTGAGTTTGGATCTTCCCTTCATAGAATTCCCGCGGTTCCCTGATCCATTTCCTCTATCCTTTTGTCTTCCTATGTTCTCCATGTTTAATGCATTACTTGATGTCTCACCTATGATTTACCATCGGATTTCATCGCTAAGGATATCACCAACAACATCATCACATTTTAGAGTGTTTGAACCAGAGACAGAGTTACTTACAACCATGACCAAGCCGTTCCAGTTTTCTAGCAATGAGTACAATATAAGAAGAGCCCTGACCTCATCATCAAATTCCACTTTTACAGAACTTAGATGATTAGTAACCGTATTAAATTCATTTAAATGATCTGCAAGAGGCCCACCTTATTACATATTCATATTAAATAACTGCTTTATTAGAAATACCTTATTGGACGCCGAGGGTTTTTCATACATTTTATCCAATGCATCCATTAGTTCCTTCATTGTATTTTCTTCTAAAATATTGAAAGCCACCGACGTTGCCAGGATTAGCCGTATTGTTCCTAGTTCCTTTCTACCGAGAACCTCCCATTCTTCATCCTTCATGGATGTTGACTTCTTTGCTATTCTACCCAATGTTAGGAACAGATCCTTATATAAATATCATTCGATCTGCATCTTCCATAACTGTTAGTTTTGGGCATTAAATTTCTCGACCCTAAACTTTCCATATTCAACCATTGCTCCCACTCGATCCAGGAACCCTCTTTTCCTACGAGTTACCTTTCACTTTGATACCAGTTGTTAGAAAAAAAAGATCACATAGAAATAAAATAAAAAAAATATGGAAGTAAAACACAGAAGATACACAACACAATAGAGACAAAAATATACGTGGTTCACCCAGTATGGGCTACATCCATCAGATAAATTGCCAGGTCCTTCCTTTTTATTATCCAACAAAATGAAGGGATACAACCTACAACACACCCACTATAACTTCCTCTTCTTTCTCTCATAATATCCTCTCTTAGAATACAATATTCACGATAATACACAATCACAATACAATTCTCTCATCATATAGGGTTGCCTTCTAGGGACAAAAACCTTAAAATAAATTCTACCATCAGATCTGTGAACTTATAATGAACAATTCAGATTGAATATGAAATTACAATATTTTACAAGGCAAATTTTCCCAAAATTTCACTCTGGGGGAAAGCCCCCCTCACACCCCCCCGTTAGGGAATGGGGTCCAAGAATGGTTTAAAAAAACCTATGAATCAGGAAGATAATAAGGCTCCACAACCAACACAAGGAATTTTATGCAATCCTTTCCCAAGTTCCTATCCCAAGCTCTCTAATCAAACTTCCATAATAATATTTATTTCTCCTTTCTCTCCCCCTTTTCCCATGAGAGACCCCCATTATTTGTAGTAGTAGAGATAAGATCAAAGGGTAGTTTAGATAATATCTCCATTCCCAAGATGAAAATATTCTCTAGGTCGAACCACGAATAATCTGGGGTTTAATCTCATCTCATGAAACCAATCCTAAATAGGGAGTAATAGACTCAGTCGCACCCTGCAATCTTGAAGGGAGCGATCAATCGCCCTTTGCAAGAGGACAAGGAGTGACCAACACTTTCTGGTCATGGGTTGTAAAATGGAAATCAACAACCAGGAACAAAGGTACTACAAACTCAGGGGAAAAGTGGTATAATTCAGTGGTTCATACTGCGAACCCCTAGATGATGCCCATCAAGTGATCAGGTGGAAAATAATTGTATACCAAATGCCCCCTAAAGTGTGAGATCAAAAGAGATGTTTGATGGACGAAATACTTTACGAATAAAATCAAATATATTTGAGAGAAGGAACCTGGAAAGAAACCATCATCGATTCTACATAATAAAAACATCCTCGAGGCAGGCATAGCCATGCTCGGTAATAAAAAATAAGCATAGCAGCCAAAGAATACACTGCGGATCCATGAATGACGCAAGTAAATAGATCACGACCATGAAAGAATACACTATGGATCCATGTCATAAGTGAGAGCTTAGCCACAACCAAGTACAAATGTGGATCTATGTCATGTACGACGAAAATCTATGATGCCCCCTCAACGTTAGATGAAAAATTTGAATAGAAATTGTTGACCTCCCCTCTCATCAGGCAGGATGGCTCGGTTATTTTCAGAGACTCCAGGGGTTTGATCAACAACAGGTTCTGCAATTTTCTCAAAATCTCCAGGAAGATCATTCCATTGTTCAAGGGGTTCATATTTCAGTTACAGAAGAGGATATAGCGCAGGTTTCAGGTCTCCCTACCAATGGCATTCGCTTGTTCAGCCACAAAAATATCATCCTGAATGCCCAGTAGGATTTCCTCTTGCCATGGGAACAAATTGAACCTAAAGGCCGGGGTGTCCGACTCAGCTCGTTTCTGCTTCCATGGCCGAAAGTTGCAAAATTCATCAAACACTACCTTACCTGCGAAGGCCGATACCAGGTAGTCTACCAGCACAATTTTGTCTTGTTGTCTCATTTAAGACATGCTCGAGTGGTGAACATTCCTTATTATATCCTCGGTTGTCTTAAAAATATGTCGCACTACTGTAAAAAGGCTAAAGATCCCGCCCTTTCACTCACCCATCACCATCTCATTCAACTTCTGATCCAAAAGGGTTTTTCCCAACAAAACCCTCCACTAAACAACTCACACATAGATCCCCAAGAAGCTGCTGAAATTCCTGAAAATCTTTAGGAACAACAACCACAAAACCCTCCAGATTCTCCAGAAATACCTAACAGTCTGCCTACAAACCCAATCAACCCAATTAACCCCCCTACCATACCAAGCCCAACCCACATTTTACCAAAATCATCCACTCCTGCCCTTCATATTCTTAGTGATGATTCTGAACCAGACAATTCTCCCTGTCCCATCATTGAGGAAAATACCCCACATAAACAAAAGCAAATTCCTTTGTTTTTGCCTTTTTTACAAAGAAAACGAACAAGGGCCTCAACAAGGGCAGCCACTACTTCCACTGCCCTAAACCCCCAACCCATCCGACTAATACCCTGTACACCTTCAACCTCCCAAATGCCAAAATCCTTGCCTATTCCACCCACAGGCACTGAAACACAAGAACCAGAGGCCCAGTGGGTTGCGACATCATCCATTTCAAATTTAGTAGCTGAAACACAAGAACCAACTACTCATCAAATAACTGAAACACAAGAACCAACTACCCATTTAGTAGATGAAACACAAGAACCATATACTCATCAAGTAGCTGAAACACAAGAACTAGCTACTCATTCAGTAGCTAAAACACAAGAACCAGCTATAGCTATCACACAAGAACAATCTATAGCTGAAACACAAGAACCAACTACTGATATTGATACTGATATATAGGAATCAAAGGTCCAGGGTGCTGCAATATTACTTTCCTTACATAAAGAAGCTGAAACACAAGAAGCAACTGCCGATCCTGTAGCTGCTCCATAAGAACTAGCTACTTCGGCTGTTACTTCTACACAAGAACCAGTCACCCCTCAACTAGAACCAACAATGGCCTCTGTCTTACAAGAAAATGAGTTCCTAAAATCTGAACTGGAAGCCTACAAGCAAGAGCTAGCCGCAACAAAGGAAGCCTTTGAGAAGGAACCTAATTTGTACACCCTAGCTCGCACAACGACCATGTCATAGGGAACTACAACAAAGAATCCGTGTAGAGAATATATGTGCAGTCAACGTGGGGACATATACTATCAAGCAGGCTACAAAGTAATTCAAATTCTAATGCCAGGAGCTTCCCCTGCTCCTTCAACTTTTGTAGTCAAAGAAGAACACCCTGCTGTTACACAAGAACCAACAGGACCTTCCAAAATTAAGACTGAGCCCTGGCCTACAACAAATGTCAAATCTGAAACCCGCTTTTGTTAACAAAGATGTACAAACATTGCCTATTGATGAATATGCCCCTCCCAGCCAGATCAATACCCACACCTTTGTGGAACAAGCCACTTAGACCCTTCCTCAGCCTACTACTTGCAACGCTGAAACACAAACTCAGCCATGGGATGAGCAGACAATAATAGAAAAATGGAAAAATGAGTCTGCTGTTACACACACCAAAAGCCTGCAGGAACACAGACAAATCTGGATAAATCATACCTACTCAAATTGGGAATCTTTGGAGAAAACACGCCAGGAATCTCGTGCCCTTAAGAAACATAACAAAGAGCTAAAAGGCATATTTCTCCTGATATTTGACTTGGCACAAAAGCTATTGGATGCAAGGAAACCATCCTGCAATTACTCTCTATTCCTCATGGAATGACTTAAATGGTTTCAAATCAAATCAGTCAAAGAAGGCAGACCCCATGCAGTACTAAATCCAGAATATTTTATTAAAACCTTTGTAGAAGCCTCTGCTATGGATCAACACCTCCTCTGTGAGGCATATTTTCATAATGAGGCCATCCTTGAGAACCGACAGCTTAACCTTAACCCTCTTGTTGGTGACATCTAGATTAGGGCACTCACCTCCTTCCTTAACAATCAGATTATATGGCAGGATGACTTCCTAGCTGCCAAGCACAATGAGGATAACCGCCTTCTCTGGATAAGGCCAGAACCACAAAATGATGCCACCTTTGTTACAGAGTATTATTAGTTTTTAAAGAAACCTGGGGTGACTCGACACATTCAGCAACTATAGACAATAATGCTTCAGGATTGTCAACACTTCATTAAATCAACAGAGATTGCTGCCCTACAGGCAAACAACATGTTTTGGCAACAATCTACTGAGAAAAGACAGGAACACAATCCTTTTAGCCCCACTAATATTGAGATATCAATCTCCAGGGTACCTAACTACATCAAGTGTGTTCAACGATGTGCTAAAAGATGGATAGGGTACCAGTTTCATTTTCCTATCCTCTGGTTGCCAACAGAGAAATATTAAGTCCATTATAAGTTGCTCAAGAAGGCCGAAACAACAGCTTGGCAAAGGTTACAATGCATTCAAGGGTTCATAGCTCCAACAAACATCACCTTCCACAACTATTTCTTGAGTAACTTGCACGCTCAGAGTCGGTATTCAGATTGTGATTCAGAGTGAAGTTGCCTAAGGACATGCAACATTTTAAGTTGGGGGGGACATTAGGACCATACAATGTACCTTTTTGCTCACACTTTTTGCTACCTTTACACCCTTGTTTCACTCACATTTAAACTCACATTATCACCTTACCCTATCTTTCCAAAGGTATACAACGTCTCTTCTCTTTACTATATGTTTAATCTGTTTTGCATATAATTTTACATTACTCTCGTACTTAACCATTGATCAGAAATGTACAAGTGCTGAAACAGTTTGAACTGTAGATTAGCATTAAGGCCTGTTGCTGAAACAGTTAAAGCACGCAACCCCTGTGGCTGAAACAGTCTGTAGACTATGATGATGAAATAACAACTCACACAGACGAAGCTTCTACACTCTCCGTGGTCAACAATGCTGAAACAATGACTCACACAGAAGAAGCTGTTACACAGTCCGTGGTCAACAATGCTGAAACAAAAACTCACACAGAAGAAGCTGTTACACAGTTCGTGGTCAACGATGCTGAAACAACAACTCACATAGAAGAAGCTGTTACACAGTCCGTGGTCTACGATGCTGAAACAACAACACAAAACTGTTACATTGACCACAACAACCGCACCTTGAGCTAGCATTAACCATCACTGCTGCCTGAGACCAAGTTGCTGAAACAATCAGAACGCAAATCCCGTGGCTGAAACAACCCGTGATTTGCGATGCTGAAACAACATACAACAACAGTAACAAGAAGACAAATAAAGAAGCTGTTACTCCAACCGCAACAAC
>SNQJ01S0127685.1:17896-34626 GCA_010110895.2 Picea sitchensis
TTTCGTTTCAGGGGAATCTTGTGAGAAGGGAGGGCCCACCTTCTTCACAAGATTCACCCATTAGCTTTATAGTGTGTTAGTGTTATTTCTGTTCATGCCTTGATTAAATTCTGTTTTGCTGAAACACTACTTTATTGAACTCTATTTTTCTGAAACACTACTTTACTGAACTCACCCTTGCTGAAACTTTGCTTTACTGATTGTTACATTGTTTTCATATGATTCATGCTTGGGTAATTATTAATCATTCTAGTTAGAAATCATGTTTGGTGAATTTATGAAAGCTTGATAATCAGGGACAGGTGTTGAAGATTCCTTCTTGGGGAATATGGTCCTGTCCTCTGTTAGAGATAGTTAGCCTTCAATGTATGTCAATCATTTTAATGAGTTCATGAAAGTGTGCTAATCAGAAACAGGTGCTGAAGATTCCTACTTAGGGAATAGGGTCCTGTTCTCTGTTAGAGATAGTTAGCCTTCAGTGTGTGTCAATTATTTCAGTTAAGCAATGAGTTCATGAAGTGTGATGATCGGAAATAGGTGCTGAAGATTCCTTCTTTGGGAATAGGGTCCTGTTCTCTGGTTATAGAATAGTTGGTCTTTCCTTTTGCAATGTCTTGAAGGATTTCTTTTCCAGTTTTTTATTTCTTTAATGTAATCCAGGATTCTTTGGACAATTATTTCTTTAAACATTGAACTCTACAACAAGTAGATTGCTTTCCTGTAATTCAAGTTAAGAACTTCAGTTTGTTCAAGGCAAAGTGTGATTAATATGTTTTTACTACAACTCTAGGTTGCTTTTGAGATTGAGCATATATAGTGCGTGGTTACCTTTGAAATAAACAGACTTCCCTGGGTTGACAATTTATGTAGCACTTGATTGTTTAGTTAAATAAGCAATTATAGTGACCAACAATTTTGAGGAAACTATATCAGATGGAAATGAACCTTTTATTTTGACTAAACCACCCGAAAAAGAGTCGAGCGATATCGACAATGTGGTGAAATTAGTTAAGAAATTATCTAACGAAGTTGTATATCTTAAGAAGAATGTGGGTGAAGGATCATCAAAGTTTCATACCTTTCACTCATTCTTTAAGAGACATGATAGTCCACTAAAACCACATGATCCCCCTCATATGGCCTTCAACCTATACAGTTTCAACAATGAAAACTTCTTCTCTTACCACCAACAAAACCACCTAAAATGAACTTTCCCTCAATGGGTCAACTCCATGACCCTGGTGATCAATTATTTGTTATATCAATAGAGTTTAAATGATGAAAACCCTACACAAGCGCAAACTAATACTACTGATGAGATTCCCTCTGAATCCGCTATGTCTTTTTGGGACTGGTGTCCAGAATCAGATGATGAGTAGATAAAAGAGATCTTCATGGAAGATACATCAGTCATCAAGGTTGTTTCCCAAAATAATTATAATCTATGGAGTAAAGGTCCATTTTTCGACAAGGATGATAAGATTTCCCTAAGGAAAATCACTCATCCCCCTGCTGCCCCAAAACCAAATGACCCACCTCCAAGTAAAGCCAGTGGAAAAACCAACAAATTTGTCCTAGAGAACAAAAATGAACCAAGTACGTCTAGCTCAACTATAAATAACACTAGACTTAATGCAGTGCCAAACAACGACAAAATGTGCAAACCAAAAACTAGCTAAACAATGGACAACACAAACCCACATGCCCTAGACTACAATGTAATACAAGACATGAAGAAACCAAAATCCAACATTTACATGTTTGATATATGTTCATTACCACAGTAATGTGAGCTCTTGAATGATGCTTTCAACCCCAATGATACTCATAAAAGGATGGTTGCTGTTACTGACAAGTCCATGCCGAAAGATGAGGCATAATTAATACATAAAGTAGAAATCACAACAACCATAAACACAACAAGTATAGGTGCATACTCAAAATCACATATCCCACCTTTTCTGCTCACCTATGAGACTTTTAATTTTAATGTGCACAACTATCTAACATATTCGGGTGTGTCATCTAAAATAATGCCTTTTATTGTCTGCCAAAAAATAAACGTTGTTTCACAAATGACCAAAAATAGAATTATACAGTTAGATATGACATATGTTAAAGTAAAGGGAGAAATGAAGGATGTCTTGATTAGGCTTTCATCTGATTCTAGGGTGCATCAAACAACATATATCATTGTTGTCAATATACCATAGAGTTATTGTTTTCTATTAAGAAGGGATTGGTTGACCAAACTTCAAGGCTACTTTTATACTGATTGGTCTCACATGTGGTTGTCGTATAAGGGTAAAGAGAATCAAATTCGAGTAAATAGTGAGGCTCACATGAAACACACAGTGACAAAATTGGAAGGTAAGAACAAACCTATAAGTTTCACACATTTCATCTTAGGAAATTATTTCTTTGAGACCGACTATGGATGTTATGAGGTGTAGACATATAAAATATAATCGAATTTACAATATGAACTCTTCTCATGAACTCACAATAGGGATTGCACTATATTAAATAACCTAGGATTTATTTCAATTAATAATTTTTTTTTGACATGTGGTTGATGTTTTTTGATGGCTCTAAAACACAAGATGGAGCCGGAGCAAGATGTGTCCTGATTGATCCTGGAAAAGGTAAAAAATTCATATTCTTGCACCTATAATTTGAATGCACCAACAACATTGCGGAGTACGAAGATTTAGTTCAAGGCCTGAAAAGGGTGATCGATCTCAAGGTGAAATATCTTAAGGTGTTCGGTGATTCAGAAAAAAATTGTTCGACATGTAAGAAATATTATCCATTGCCTATCCCCACATCTAAAGGCATATCAACAAAAGGTATGGGGTTTTCTTTATTCTTTGGATGCATTCAACATTACTTTTATACCTCATAATCAAAATGTAGATGTAGATATATTGGCCAATGCAACATCTAGTTTCATTCCCCCTGATGATGGGTTTTCGGTTGAAATAATTTTCAATCCCTCCTTCTAGCGCCAATTATGTTGACGAGTATAAATTCACCTGAAAACAGTAAGGGGTTACCTCCATTAAGAATTCCCAACTAGACCTCTCAATGTTTGGAATAGGGAATCCATCCAGATTCTGGCCCGACAACCATTGCTGGTTTGGTTTTACCAGTTGTGGCCCGATCCACCGATGAAGGTGATCGATGGATTATGCAAACAAAATATGTATATGAATACTATGCAAATGCAAGTATCTAATCTACTTCTAATATACCCTATCCTATATAGGAGTGAATTAACGTAAGTGAATGAGTCGTGACATGAAACTAACTCTACCAATAACTTTACCCAAATAGATGAAATGAAGAAACAAAGTCGGATAACACATACACATGAATATATAACCAGAATAGTCTAAGTCACTATATCACATGCATTGGCATCTCATATGCTCAGGACATGAGAAATAATGAAGAATACAAAAAACCATAAGAAAACACATATTGTGTTAGAATAGTCCATCAACAAACATTCTCTTACATCCCATGTGAACAACAAACATTCTACTTGAAATAGTTTGTAGTAGAACAACAACACATGCGAGTCCTTCTCTCTATCAAAAGTTGTCCTTGAGGGCTTCTCCGTATTAACATTTTCAACAATAGTACATGAAAAATATAAGGACAACTCTCCAATTTTAGTTGACAATGTATTCCCAAAATAGTTCAGAAGTGTACAATGTTTGAAGAGCCAAAATCCCCTCTCTTGGACAAAATTCTAGTATTTATTGTAGGTCAATGTGATCCTTGGCCTTCAACCTACCCTAGTGACCTTTCATTTCCCAAATTTTGTCTTTATCCCCTTTATAATGACGAGGGGGGAAGTTAGCATTTACAATTCAAATTTGTCGTCTAGTGCTAGGGGGGCATCATAGATTTCATCCATACCTTCCCTGCACATCACAAAGGCTGGTCTGAACATGAGCACATCTTTGTTATCCAAATTTGACAGTCGGTCATCATGTGGAACAAATCCTTTCTTCAACTATTTGTGTCAGATTTACCTTGTTTCTCCTCTATCACCGTTTCTGCTATTGTTATGGCTACTATGTCATCCTTGGTTGTAGATTTCATTGTGGGGATATTGAGTATGATCTCCCCTCAACATTGGCACTTGACACCATAAAACATACAATAGATGAAAATCACCCCAAATAAACTATTAAGACTAATCATTCAAACACATATAATTGAGGCATTAAATAATTTAAATATCAAGTAAACTTCCCTGCATTCGATTTTTTGTTCATTTGCTCATGATTGACGTGTTGCTTTCAACGGGGATGCCAACAAGGTACCATATTTGTTTTCTTGAAAAATGAAGGCCATAGGTTATGAATTTATTAAAACCTATAAATAGAAATTTGTAGATATTAGAAATACCTTTCCAACGATATACAAAACGCATGGAACATACACCCGAGTCAAACATTATGGCCGATTTACGAAAGACTTTTTTTAGGTTTCAAAGGAGTTCATGGGAACTCCTCCGATTTGCATCGAAGGATTTGATGGAAACTCCTCCGATTTGCATCAGAGGAGTTGATGGAAACTCCTACGATTTGAATCAGAGGAGTTGATGGAAACTCTTCTGATTTGCATTAGAGGAGTTAATGGGAACTCCTCAGATGCACATCAGAGGAGTTTGAATGAACTCCTCCGATTTGCATCGGGGGATTTGATGGGAAATCCTCCAATGCACATCAGAGGAGTTTGAATGAACTCCTTCAATTTTCATTATATGAGTTTATGGGAACTCCTCCAATTCAAATCAAAGGAGTTTGAATGAAATCCTCTGATTTGAATCAAAGGCCGGGTTATGAACCCCACCGGGTGAAATATGGGGGCTAAGTTATGGACTTCGTTGAGTGGTCGTGTTGGTACACTTTCATTTAATATATATGGGAAACTGGTTGTTGTAACTTCAGAGCCTAGACTCCGTCTCTGTGTCATCTTCAAGTATGCGTTGCATACTCACTGAGATCGATTTCTCAAACATTGGATTTGGTTTCACATGATAATACTTGATTTGATTATGATTTTGAAGAATTCCATGAGAGGGAGAAATAACGACTTAAAAAAAATGATTTCAATAATAATAAAAGTTGAAGTGGGGTTGGTCCCCACTCACCACTTCACCTTACTTCCCAAACTTGACAAATTATTATTAAACTATTTCAAAAAAAATTTAAGAAAAAGGGGGGTTATGAGCCCTCTCCTCCCTTCACGTTTTCTTAATACATGGTGATGTTAGTTTAAACTAAATAGTAATAAATATAAGGGGAAAGGAAGGTGGCATGCCACACCATTTATCCCTTCACTTAATAGCACGAGGTTTCACACATGGAGGGGGGTCATGGGTCATTCCCCCTCCATCTTAATATTTCAACATTCGAACGTGATCCAAGGAAAACTTGAAACCAATGCTTATGACCACAATCGCTCAAATTCATCGTAAGTGTTCCGATTACATACACGTTGGAGTTAGTATTAAGTGGTCTGATCCACACGCTATATTTTATTCCAATCGTTCCACTCTCATCGCTAGAGTTAATGGTAACTTCTCCGGTCTCAGCATTGGATTTAATATCAAGTGTGCTGACTTGTGCACTGGACTTCATAGCAGGTGTTCCAAATCAACACTTGAGTTCATGGTAGCTACGCCGACCATAGAAATGGACTTATTGTTAATTTTTCCGACCTTGTAGTGTAATTATGAGGATGGTCATCCACTACAGTGGATAAACTAGCAACCATAAGGGGTTGGTTGCTCTCTACAATGGAGAAGCTAGTGACCACAAGGTTTTGTTTGCTTTGTGGGAATGGATAACCTGCGACTGCGATCATGCAAGTGAAAAAACTAATAGATCTGGAGAAAATATAACAGATATGGGATGAAATTATTTCAAATAGACATGAGAAATACTTACTGATAGATCAAGAACAAATAATGGGGCTTACAACAAGCAAATATATTGAAAATACAAATTTGAAATTTGAGGAATAAATTGACTAAACAACAATAGCTTCCCCAATGGAGTCGCTACTGTGTTGTAGGGTAAATGAACCCTGCAGGAGTTAACTCCCTTAGTCTCTTCCTAGACCTAAGGCATAATATAGATGCAACCTATAGATTTTCCTAGATCAAAATCATACATGAAAATACCTATGAGTTGCTAGAATGAAAGGCTTACCCAGTGATCTGAAAGTTGTCCCTACACGTTCCTTAGCTGTTAGCTTCCACAAAAATACCCTTCGCTCTTACCAACTTAAATCTGCACACATGGAGACACAAAAAACTTTCACAATATCAAACTAATCATGTATAAATTAATGATAGATCTAATAATGTATCATAACATGCAAGAACATTAATTCTCCACAAGGAAACATAGCAATTATATACACATCTAGGTAGAGGGAAACATCTTGTACATATTCTATTAATGGAAAAATGGTTTACAACTTACAATCAAGGAAGTTGATGCTGTTCTTTCCCAAGTCCCTTTCCCAAGCTCTGTAATCATACTGCCATAATAGGTTTTCTTTCTCCTTTCTCTCCCCCTTTTCCCATGAGAGACCCCCATTATTTATAGGATAGTATAGATAATATCAAAGGGTAGTGCTATGGGGAAATTCCCCCTAAACTACATCTAAGGACTAGGTAGAGTAAAATAACGACTTATCTCTAATCTACCCCAAAACAATATAGACTAAGTGATGAGAGAGAGGGAAGATAAGGTTAAGAAGAGCACCTCGAATCCTTACGGTTGATGTAGACCTCTTCCACTCATTGTTGCCTCTTAGATCACAAATATCCTCCCAAATATGACCCACAAATAGATTAAGAATACAACACAACAACATATACAATCTATAATAATCACTTAAAATCCTAAATATAGACGTAAATGATCAAGTTTTTGGACAAATATAATCTCTTTTATTCATATACAAGATGAAAGGTTGCAACCTTTGCTTGTGGACACTGCTCTATAAACCAAGTCCGGGCTCCTCTATTGTCACTCCAGGTGCACCGATCCCACATATAATTCTCACAACCAACATTCCAATAAGGGAAGAAGGAAGGGTTGCATAGCGAGAATGGATGGAAAGGAAAGATGAGGATAAAAATCAGAGCAATATGAAAAACATGGGCAATGAGAGGGAAGGGATTTTGGTAGAGTTTTCTTATTATTTTATTCATATATCTAAATGAATCCCCAAGACCTCTTTTTATATGAGAAAAATATGGTTATTCGGTTTGGGGATGGGCTACACAAGGTATAATGGTTAGGAAACCCTTCATAGCCCGTAAAATCCGCTGAAATATGTGCAATTTTATATTTTTTGCATTTTTTGGAAGTAAACATGGGCTAACTAGAATGCAACAAGCATATGTACATGGGATGACTAGCATGAAACACGTGTATGTACGGAAACATATAGTGCAACATAGCACATACATTATCGAAAAAATTGTTTTTTAGAAGGAAACCTTGGTAGTATGATTGGTAAAGGATGCAAATGGATGGGCCAGTGTCTTGGATTCATAGATGTGGAATTTTTGGACTATAAAAGAATCCCCCTAATGTGTGAGATTAGAAGATAAATGGATGGAAAAAATACATTACAACATATTTATACAGTGGGAAGGCATGGATTCGAGTGATCCGAAGATGAGTATTCACGAGTGTGTCATCTGCAAAATAATGATAATCTCTCCGAGGCAGGCATACCCATGATTGGGATAAAATAAGCATGGCTTCCAATCAAGTACACTATAGATCCATGTCATATATATATATATATATATATATATATATATATAGATACATGAATAATGTGTATGCCAATATAAAGTGTAGCCTCTAACAATACACAACGGATCTACATCTCAAAATTATCAGAAGATATACAATGTCATAGAAATATTCAGGAGGCATCCATGTCTGTGGCTGGAGATGATAACTTCATATCTCGGGAAACAACTTCAAGATATTCAAAACTCAGGTAGGAGTACAATAGGAGTGTAAGAATAACTACTTTGAGGTCTTTGACATGTTGTCGTGGAAAGACTGGAGGACCTCAATCATTAGGCACATAAAAGCATTGGTACCACTTTTATCCAAAATAGTGAAGGGTCCATAACAGACAAGCTTGAGTTTCTTTTCTTCACCCTTCAATCTCTCCTTGATGATATGAAGCCATACCTGGTATCCAACCTCAAACTGATGATCAACCCTGTTTTTTTCATGCCGAGATTTATACTGTGCTTGAATTTTCTCCAACTATTCCCTGACTGCTTGACGTACCTGCTGGATCCTCTGAATGAAATTACGAGATCTTTCTTCATTTATTTATTCATTTGAATTGAAATCTCTCCCATACATCAAGTCCAAAGGAAGCTTAGGAAAATACCCAAAACATGTCTCAAAAGGAAAACACTGAGTGGAGGAATGTAAGGCTCGATTGTAATCATGTTGTACATAGGGTATATGTTCATCCCATAACTTGGGATTCTTGCTGCAGTAGCCTCAAAGAAACATTACCATTGTTCGGTTAACAACCTCTATCTATATGTCAGTCTATGGATGGAAATAAGTGCTCCTCTTCAACTTGGTTTCCATCATTCTCCACAAGCTTGTCCAAAAATCCCCAAGGAATAGAGTATCTCGATCCAAGATAATGGATGTGGGTAACCCAAAGTGAACCCAAACATACTGAAAGAAGAGATTAGCAATATGCTCAACAATGATCTACTTTTTACATGGAATTAAGATACACATCTTTTTGAACCCATCCAATACAACATAAAAATAGTCACGACCCCTTTTTGACATTGGTAAACCCCTACAAAATCCATGGAGATACTTTCCCATGGATGGGATGGAACAAGAAGTGGTGTGTGTAGCCCCAATTTTTTATTAGTGGGATTACAAGTAGAACATACCACCCACCCCTTTACATATTTAGTTACAATTTATTTCATCTAATGCCAATAACAAAATCTCTGCAGATGAGCCATAATTTTTCCTACCCCAAAATGCCCAGATAGAAGAGAAGTGTGAGCTTCTCGTATTACATGGACTCATTCACTTGTAGGAATACATAGCTTTCCAAGATGGTAGAGTAGTTTTCCCTGCAGACAATAGTTCTCTACCCGTGCACCATGGGTTAGCTTCTCAAATACTTCTTTAAAATCTTCATCAATGGTATATTGTTCCACATAGGTATCATGAGATAAAGAAACATTCTTCAAAATAATAGAAGCAACAATAGGAGGTATAGAAAGAATATCAGCTACCTTGTTACTCGTACCCTTTTTGTATTTGATTACCAAATGAAATTGTTGAAGAAAGCCCATCCATCTGTAATGTTGAGATTGTTGCAAATTGGTTTGTGCTTGGAGATACTGTAAGGGTTGATGATTTGTATGTATGATTGTTTCCTTCCCTAACAAGTAGTGCTTCCATTTCTTTACGCTTTGAACTAATGCATACAACTCTTTATCATACGTAGTATAGTTAAGAATAGCTTGGTTAAAAGTTTCAGAGTGGTAACAAATATCATTATGATATTGCATCAATACTTCACCCATGGCGTACTTGTTGGCATCTGTCTCAATATCGAAAGGCTATTGAAGATTCGACAATGCTAATACTGGTGCGGTACTGATATTTTCCTTTAAAGTGTTGAAATCTTTTTGTTTCTTTCCTCCCTACTGAAAAGTGTTCTTCAAACTGGTTAAGGCATGCAAAGGAGATTCTATAAATGAGAAGTTTGGAATGAATCTCCTCCAGTACTGGAATGCACCTAAGAAGCTCAGTATTTCAGTTACATTTTTGGGCTCAGGCTAATTTACAATTACATCAATCTTGGAAGGATCAATTTTTAATTGTTCTCCCCCTACAATATGACCTAAGTATACAAGTGCATTCTTACCAAATTCACAATTGGAAAATTTTACATACAATGTTTCCCTTTGCAAAGTATCCAATACTTTCTTTACATCCCTTACATGTTCATCCCAAGTCCCACTAAACATAATAATGTCGTCTAAATATACAATCACAAAATCATCTAGAAATGGCTTGAATTCATCATTCATCACACACATGAATGTTGCTGGAGCATTACAAAGCCCAAACGACATAACTAACCACTCAAACAATCCTTGTTTGGTTTTAAAGGTAGTTTTCCATGCACCCTATTCTACAACCCTGATCTGATGGTATCCACTGCGCAAATCCAACTTAGTGAAATAAACAACATTCTTTAATTGATCAAGTAAAGCATCTATACACGGAAGAGGGTATCAATTTTTCACCATGATTTTATTTAAGGCATGGTAATCAACACAGATTCTCCATGTGCCATCCTTCTTTGGCACCATCATGATCAAAGAACCACAAGGAGATAAGATGGGCCTGATGAACCCTTGATCCAATAAGCCCGCTTTTTGATCTTTGTCATCTCTACAACTGACATCCTGTACATGGCCACATTAGGAATAAGAGAATCCCATAGAAGATGTGTTTCATGTTGGATTTCCCTCTTAGGAGGTAATTCATCCAGTTCCTGGAAAATATTATCATACTTAGAAACAATATCAATTAATTCGTTCTTATGAGAAGGATCACAACCTTGAAAAGCGTCGGATTTCCTGACATATTTTTCCCTTACGACCATGAGTACATATTTCTTATTAGTGTTTATGAGTCTCTTCATTTGTCCTCCACTAACAAGTGTTGTGTTTACCCTCATGTTGTGGGCTCTAACAATATATTCCACTCCCCCTTTAGTAAGGTGATATTTTTTTTCATGACTAAATAAGACTGCCTTTCTATCATAAAGATAGGGACTCCCCAACACCATGCCACATATATCAAGTGATACAACATCCAAATCCACTTCATCAATCAAATTTGAATCAATAACAAATCTGACCCTACATTGCTTGGTGACATTAAGTTTTTCTTTATCACATACCCAACTAAGAGGATAAGGATTTGGATGTGGTTTAGTTTCAAGACCCATATTTTTGACAAGTGATTTATATATGGGAACCCAGATCAAATAATGTATCTATCTTAGTGTGTTTAGATACAACTCTTATATTAAATTATTCATTCCTCTTTCTTTCATCATCATGAGATTCATTATTGTAATTTGAACTAGCATGAAGGGAATCTTTACCTTGTAATCCAAGCACTGTGATCTTTCCTTCGTCTCCTGAATTAGAACCAAGATTGTCTTGCACTATATCAACGGTCTTTGTCTTCCCCTTTCTATCGAATTGTTTCAGTCTCTTCTTTGGATGTAGTTTCCAACAGTTTTCATCATCGTGACCATTCTTCTTGCAATGAGTGCAAGATCGATTTCCTTCTTCTCTCTTTATAGTGGCGGTCTTTCTGTGCTTCCTTTTAAACTTATTAAACTGCTTATGTGGGAGATTGGAAGGTTTCCTTGAGGGATGTTCTTGAACATGCTTTCCCCTGTTATCAAGGTGAGTGGCTTGCACACAAACTTCATCAAGAATGGTGGGGTTAAAAAATAGTAAAGTATGACGAATATAACTGTGAAGTGCACCAATATACTTCATTAAAGTTTCATAAGAATCCAAAGGAATGTTTAATGAAAGATATTTCTTCCTAAATTCTTCTGTGAAACTTTGTACAATTTGACCTTTAATTTGTCTTAAAATTTTCCATTCCATCATTTCTTTAAGTAAATAACCCAATGGATAAAATTGCTTCCTTATCACTGATTTAAATTCCGACCATGAGGAAAGAAGATTTTCACACTTACTTCTGTCCTGAAGTTTTCTCTCCCACCATACGAGAGCGGTGCCTTCCAACCGAGGAGAGGCCAATTACACTTTAACTTCCTCTTCATAAATCCGTTGGACACGAAAATATACTTCAACCTGTTAGATCCAATTATCTATCTTTTCAAGATTAACATCTCCATTAAACATAGGTAAAGAAAATTTTACATCAAGTTTTAATAATGGTTTCTTAAAAGAAATTTTATGGCTATAATTATACGAATGATGAGAATGCTCAGAGGAAGAAGAGATAGAACTTGATGGTGAAGATGGAGGCTCAGGAGGGTCTCCTCCAACCCCTTGATTCACTGAAGAATTGTCATCTGCTTGTGCTTCCTTTTTTTCCCTTTCTTCTTCATCATGTTCTTGTAGTCTTCATAAATTCACTCGACCATTTCTGACATATGATAAAAGACCATATACAAGTTTTTCTCTTGTTCATCACACTTGTCCTCTTCGACCATTTTCTTCTTTCGAGATGCACGACCAACTTCAAGATTGAAATTCTTAAGAGTTCCTTCACCCTGCTTATGCTTGGCCCTAGTAAGCATTCACACTCAACAATTCAAGTCAAATATGACTTCTCTGATACCAACATGATCCATGATATTTTCATTGATGTGACTTATAAAGAATTGTATTAAATGAACATAAATTAAAGTGCACCATAAAGAAGAAAAAACTCAATAATGAAGAGACATAAGCATAAAATTTGAACAAAAAAACTTAATAATGGAGTTTGTCCCTGGTGGACTACATATCCAAGTCCTGCTCTCAAATGGGTAGGCCTTTTTATTAACTCAACAAAAGAATTTGGAAAAATTCATAAGTATACCTCTTTTTGGAGTTAAGTTGCAGAAGATTTGCTCAGATCAGAAAACAAACAACACCATTGAATTCATGGCATAAAATTAGCCAAAAAAAATTGTCTCCACACCTCGATTTGAGTCTGTCACTTCTATGCCCCCGACGAAATTCACCTCAGTTTTCGTGCCTGCACCTGCAATTAATTCATGGGAAAATTTCTCAAAAGTCATGCCTTGTCCGTACGGCTGTGGCCTGGTCTGACCCCCAAACTCTGTAGACTTGGATTCTTAAGTATAAATGGAGGGAAGATGTACCAACATAGCCATTAGGCTAGTTGGTTGGTGGAGTTATATTAAAAGCATAGTAGTTGGGGGAGGTCCCGGGGTCAAGCCAGTGGGCCTCCCCTTTTTGGCACTTTGTTACAACAACATATATAATGTTAAACACCACCAATTTTGGAGTCTCGTTTAGATTTTTTGGAGTTGGATTACAATGGAGTTCGACCACCAGATTTGGTGGGACCTCCGCCAAATTTGGTGGGCCTCCTTTTTTTATTTTTGAAATTTCGGTTACGGGCCCTTACTGGGCATTTTCCCACTGCCATGTGGCAACCAAACATTGAACCACATTGTTCACCTTTACAATCACCATGCCATGTCAGCCTGCCACGTATGGTACATATGCCATGTATCTACCATGTGGCTGTATGGACTGCCACGTGGCACTTCCTCATTGGTCCACATGTTGACTTGAAAATGTGAAAAATGAGTGACATGTGACAGCCTCTAATGCTGCCATGTCACCATGATGATGTCAACACTACACATGTATTCCTCTACGCGTGCCATGTATATTTTACAGAAGTTGATGTCATCCATACTGATGCTGATGTCAACAGTACAAATGCTGATTCATCCCTACTGACTGGGCTAACTTGACCAAAAATTTGACCGTGAATATATTTTGATCCGTAACTCCGTTTGACGAGACGTTTACGCTATTGGAAATCTTGTGACGCACTCTTTGCGATGATGCCAATTTCACTAATTTTTGAGGACTTTGAATTTTTTCCCTTTCTCTGTCTGTTGAGGCCATTCTGAGCTTCATGAGTTGCTTCTATGAATTCTAAGTTATCCTTAGTCTTCTCTGGATCCTTTTTGGATCAATATGACATAAAAATATGAAGAAGAATGAGGCTTCAACACACAGTCATGGAAGGACTAAAAGGAATCCCAAGCCTATGGAAAACTCACATCATGGATGCCAATATGCAACAAAGGATCTAACTAGGGCATCCATGTAGAGGGAGGCTCTACTACCTAACTATGACACTTCTAAAGCAACATAGAGAGTTTTGCATCGCACTTTGGTGGGATCAATCCTATGGAGAAGCAGAAAATGTTGAAAAAATGCAAGATGCAAGGTGATGAGAACCTGGCCTATATGCAAGTGTCGAAAATACAACTTCACCACATGATGATGTGAGTGTAAACCATCTCATAGAAAAAAAAAACCAAAATAAAAATTTCATAAGAATGACCTAAATATCCCTCAGAAAGAAACCAAAACAGCCACCAAGCTAAGAATAGGGAAAGAGAGGACCAAACTAGGGAAAAAAGAGCCAAAAAAGCATATAAATAGAGGTATAGAGCTCATTTTAACCATTGCAAATTGGAAAATAGCCAAAATGTGAAAAATCCCTCTTCTTCAAAACACAAATTCAAGGAGCTACGGTGGATGAAAAGGATTCAAACTTGAAGAAAGTAAGTACACATGCCTTCCTCCAACATTTCAATTCATCAATTTTATATTTTATATTTGTTTAGACGGTGCATGCCCGAAAAAATAAGTCGGGTCTACATGTACGTAGGCTATTCATGCTCAACACGCCTATATACATGAGATGTGAAAAACTTAGCACACATATATATGTGAATTTCTTAAAAACATCCTGTGTACATATCTTAAAGTATTCAAAAAGAAAAAATTGAAAAAGGCAATAACCTCAAAATGTTTTTCATGCAACATGATGTATGTCTATTGGTGAGAAAGAGAACATGAGGAGATAGACATACTGGTTGAAGAAAATACAGGGGCCATTACCATGCTAAAGAAGTGTGATATGTGGAAGTTTTTTCAATGCCCATTCATGAGGACACAACTTAGGCTACTGAATCATTTGATAGAGTGCTGGAACTCAGATGCAGAGGCCTTCAGGCTAGAGGGCCAATCATTGACTCCTACTACCGAGGATATATACTTTTTGATCGGTCTCTCTAGGTGGGGAGAACTAGTTAACTTGAGGACTTTCCCTGCAAGACCGCACAACATAGAGGACTACATTGGCATGTACTACGAGGCTGAAATTGAGAAAGTAGGCTCTCAAGTGCCAATTCATAAGATATCAAGCCTCAATATCGGGATAGTGTTGTATATGATTGGGCAAATTATAGGATATGCAACACTTCACAAGGCCTCATGTGCACAAATGCATTGTGCAACTCAGTGTTTACATGCCACTATATTTGACTGGAGCACCACGATGCTCACTTGTATAAAGAAACAAATAAAATATCGCAAGAGAATAACAAACAAGAACTTTGGGTTTGGGACCATATTTTGTGCATTCGTTTTCGAGAGAGTGTCATGCCTTAGCCCACGAGAGATAATATGAGGACATATTTCCTCCTTTCCTATACTATGCAGATGGGCTACATTGATGCCTCGACAGGGAGCAAGAAGAGTGTAGGAGGCGTTCAAAGTCATGTTCTTTGACTGGTGGGCCCCTCAAATCCCTACGACCGAAGACTACCCCTATGTAGGGATCAATTTCCTAAGGAACCATTATATGTCTATGCCCCTTGGTGAGGAGCATAGAGAGATAGGTACACACCATTATTTATTTATATATATATACATATATATATATATATATATTTTAGTTTTTAAATATTATCCTTTTTATGGTAACGTCATAATACTAACTTAGTAATATATTATATATAGACATGGGACTAGTATGACTAGCTGACTTTTCCAGGACTATGCATTTTCCTCGAGAGGATGATGGACCACCACCAACAAGAGCAGTAGGGCGACTGGCCAGAGAGGCTGAGAGAGTATTGAGACGAGTGGATTTGAACTTGACAACTCTCACTCATCTTGTGCCGATGAAAGAGATTGAGGACCTACCCCCAGCCATGCAACCGCATGTGGTAGAAGTACACAGGACTTGGGTTCAGTTATTCCAGTGGCTTGCAAACGCCGTAGTACATTACACTAGGTCCAATAGGCCTAGACCATAGTTAGCACTGGACCTTATATGTGTCAAGGGCACTCTTTTTGTACTCTATTATATATTGAGGGCTTGCGCCCAACGATGTATATCGACTCTATTAGAGGCTTTATGGTCCACATTTTGTACTTTTGAAATTATTTTTGACATGTTATATATATGCATCTTTTTGTCTTTGTTGATGCTTGAATCCATCAGGACTGAAACGACAACCTCACAAGGACATTAGTCCCCCTTCGTTTTTAGAGAGGTGATACTCCTCTTGGACTAAAATATATATCTGTGATATCTTAGATTAAGAGAGTGCTAGGAAGCAAACCCTAAATATTTATTTATTGGGATTATGAAATAAAATGGTTCTTCAATAACCTGAGTACAATCTTTATGTGCAACAAAATAAAAGATTGAAGGAAGGCTTCAACATCCGAATTAAATTGTGATCATCATTACACACAATCTTCTTAACAATATTTAAATACGTTGATATCTTCTTCATAGGAGAGAATGAATTGATCATCTCAAATAATTTTAACAGAGAACTACAATCAAGATCAAAAGATATTTTAATAGGTCAACCTCAAATACTTTATATTCTGAATACAAGGTTATAAAGCATAGTCTAGATCAACCCCGAAGCAATTATTTGTGGAGTTTTATTTATTAAAGATGTTCTTCATTACAAAATATTTGACATCCATATAGGTGGTTGCAAATAATCCATGATCATATAAGAAAATATCTTAGAATAATATAAGAAGA
>SNQJ01S0127687.1:0-20653 GCA_010110895.2 Picea sitchensis
TAATAAAAATATATTATATCATGAAGAGGGAACATTTTTTTATATTTTAAACCAAATGTATAATAAAAGAAAGATAACATTTTATATTTTTATTTACATGGAATTATTTTAAATTTTACAAAAGATATAAATATCTTTTATATTTTCTTGAAAATTTTCATTATAAAAATATTATTTTGATTAAAATTGATTTCATTATAAAATATAAAAATAAAATAATATATAAAATTAAAACACCATGGCATGAAAGGATTGTTACCGGAGCACATTAGTTGTATGAATCTATTTACTATATCTATCACAATATGCATAAATGGATTTTAATTAGATATTTTACTACTATACATCATAATTGTTTTTAACCCCTTCCTTTGTTTTTTCTTGACAATCACAATTTGCAACACCAAAAATCAGAATGCATAAATGCATACTTTAATTTTATATATTCTTATTTGGAAGGGATAGATTTTACGCTTCAATATCAAATGTTATCAATGTCCTTAGAACATGTGTGATTCTAAGTTTCCTTCTATGTAATATATCGGGTTAGTTCAAAGTTCCAATCTTTTTCACAAAAGAAACACTTAATTAGATTTTTTATAAAAACTTCACCAAAACTTCATTTTTGTAATGTGTCGAATACAAACCAAACTTTTCATGCAATGAACATGCTCCGATGTTGCAATTTGACGAACAAAATTGGACGTTACAATATGACAACCATAGTAATGTTGAAACATGTTAAACATAATAATGTGGCACAATGAAAAACATAATAACGTTGCAATATTACGAACATAGTAATTTTACAATCAGTTGAACATAGTAATATCACAATGTGATTCCCCGGATGGGGTGACATGACGCGCAATTGTGCCACGTGGGATCAGGCTGGGACGCGGTATTAATGCATCTACCGGCCAACATCCCCTCCGACTTTAACTTGCCATGGATATGAGCAGGCGCATTCAAGCGATGAGGCCCCTCGCGCAAGGGAAGGGTATCAGCCATCAGCGCACTAACCAGCAGGCTTTAATGGCCATGGTGGTCATATTAGCACTAGTCGTCATTGCCCAGGCCGACAGAGCAAAACGCCAGTCGCTCTTTGCAGCCTTTGCTCCACTGGAATAGCAGAATCGTCGCAGCTTCTCCTCCACTCCATTGGAATAGTGGCAGCACCCGGTGATCTCGTCAGTGTTCTGGAGCAAAGCGACCTTTCGGGAAAGCACTCCGGCAATCCACCGGACCCCCACCATGCCCAGAGCGAGAGGGAAGCCATGCAGGGGAGCCGCCTGGTACACGGCTGAATCACGGCGCCAGAGAAAAAAGAATTTTGAGAAAGCCATAGCAATGGCAGCCAAACAAAGGAGAAAGACACCACGAACTCCTCCAATGGCGTACGTGGAAGAAGTTACCTCAGAGGATGGCATGGAGAGCGTCCCTGAGCACACTCTGTGCATAGTGCCGGATAATTGGAACCCACCTTCGGAATTTGGTCCAGACAGTAAGCCTCTGCCTGCAGGCATTCTGCCCGGTCCCAACGCCACTAGCTTAGAGTGCCTTACCCCACCTGCTACGTCGAAGAGGAGATTCCTCCCGAACCACCCATGGAGGTAGCGTTGCAAGCACATAATCAACAGGTGCACACGCATCAGGAAGCAGATGAGACCACTCCCACGGGGTCAATTGACAGTCACAGCCAGGAGTAGCCACTCTTATCTGACTCGGGGTACCTCAATCTCGTTTTTGAGGTGAGGAGTCTGCTGGATGACCAGATCTTCTGCTTCGCACGAATAAACCAGAGACTCGACATGCTCTTCGCGGCTCACTCCAGAACTCATCCAAAGAGATAATTCCCAACATGCGCGCGGGCCTATGTGTTCCCAGCAGGATGGTGGCATCACGAGGACGAGGACAAGCACGCAGGCTCAAAGGTTAAATGATGCTCAGGACTAGAATTTTCTTTTTTTGCTATAATCTAGGCTTTGGGCCAGTTAGCTCTCAGTTTTCTTAGAACTATTTCATGACATCTAGTTCCATCTTCATGACTGAAAGTCCTGGTTTCCTTCGGGCAGGACGACGCACTGTTAATTTTGTTAATTTTTTGAATGGGGTAACACATGGCAAGGGATGCCCAGTTGTCCCGGTTTCCTGTTTAGGCGGGACAACTGGCATCACAAATAGCTATTGTATTTTTCTTATGGTAATATAACAGATTCCATCTTTTTACTTAAAAAAAATGTCACAATGTGATGAACATAAACCGACGTGAGAATGTGATGAAAATAGGCATGTCGTGGCAATGTGGATAGTAACGTCACAACGTGATGTTCATAAACATACATTACAATGTGTCGCAAATCGCCTTGTCGTCACAATGTGACAAACATTTCCTCACGATGCAATGTGACACACATATAGCGATGTCTCAATGTGACAACCATTTCCAAACACTGTAATGTGTCAAATATAGTAACATTGCAATCTACCAAACATACTAATGTCGCAATGTGATGAACATATACATGAACATAATAATGTCGAAATATGTCAAACAAAGTAACGTCGCATAGTGACGGACATAGTAACATTGCAATCAAATGAACATAGTAATGGCACAATGTGATGAATATAAATGGATGTCGCATTGTGACAAGCATAGGGATGTCATCACAATGCAGATAGTAACGTCACAATGTGATGAACATAAACAACTTTTGCAATGTGGCACACATCACCTTTACGTCGCAATGTGATGAACATTTCCTCACATTGTAATGTGATGCACATATCCTAACATCGCAATGTGACAAATGTTTCCAAATGTCGCAATGTTTAGAATATAGTAATGTCACGCAATGTGTCAAACATAGTAACATTGAAATCTACCAATCTATCAAACATAGTAACGTCACAATGCGACAAACATTTCCAAATGCCATTGTGTGTCGAATATAGTAACATTGCAATCTACCGAAAATAGTAACGTTACAATGTGATGAACATATACAGACATCTCAATGTAATGAACATATACAGATGTTGCATTGTGATGAACATATCCATGTCGTCGCAATGTGACAAACATAGTCTCAATGTGGCGAACATATATGGATGTTTCAATGTGACGAACATATCCTTGATGTCACAATGTGATGAACATAAACAGAGATTGCAATGTGATGAACATAGCCCTATCCTTGTAATGTGACGAACGTATCTATGTGTTTCAATGTGATGCTCATATTATGATGCCACATTGTGAAAGACATTTCCAAACGTTGCAATGGGATGAACACATCACATTGTCGCAATGTGATGTACACCACCCAATGTCACAATGTGACAAACATATACCAACATTTCAATGAGATGAACATTTCCCAACATTGTTATGCGACGAACACAACCCACTATCGGATTGTGGAAAACCTATTCCAACACCATAATGTGACAAACAAAAACCCTTCATCGTAATTTGATTACTAAAAGCTTACGATGTCATGTGACATCACATTGTGATGAAAAAACATGATCAACATTTCAATGCAGTAGTGCCATAGTAAACTTGGGTTAAATATAATAAACATAGCCCACCATAATCAGATCCACATGGTAAAAAATGTTAGCCATGGGCATGGTCAACCATAATAAACCCTGGCAAACCATAGTCAACCATGGTCATGGTCAACTACATTCAACCAAGGTGAATGACAACCACGATCAACCATAGTCTCAATGACGAACATAAACGGATGTCTCAAGGTGATGAACATATATCGACATTGCTATGTGATGAACATATCCTTGTTGTTGTAATGTNCAAAGATAACCCTCTTGTTGTAATGTGATGAACATATCCTTTCATTGCAATGTGATGCCCATATTACAACATCACATTATGAAAGACATTTTCAAACGTTGCAATGGGATGAACACATCTGATTGTTGCAATGGGATGAACACATCTGATTGTTGCAATGTAATGTACACAACCCAATGTCCCAATCTGACAAACATAGACCAGCATTGCAATGAGACGAACATTTATCGACGTTACTATGCGATGAACATAACCCATTGTTGGGCTGTGATAAACCTATTCCAACACGATAATGTGACAAACAAAAAAACCCTTCATCGTAATTTGATTACTACAACCTTAGGATGTCATGTGACGTCATATGTGATGAACAAAACATGATCAACATTTCAATGTGGTAGTTCCATAGTAAATTTTGGTTTAACATAATCAACATAGCCCATCGTAATCAGATCCATATGGTCAACGAAGGTCATCCATGGGAATGGTCAACCATAATAAACAAAACCAACCATAGTCAACCATGGTCATGGTCAACCACAATCAACCATGGTGAAGGACAACCACGATCAACCATAGTCACAATGACTAACATATACAAACGTTTCAATGTGACGAACATATACAAAGCTTGCAATGTGACGAAAATTTCTATATTGTCACAATGTGATGAACATAAACAAACATTCCAATGTGACGAGCATAGCCCTATCATCGTAATGTGACGAACATATCATTGCATTGCAATGTGATGCTTATATTTTGATGTCACATTATGAAATACATTCCCAAACGTTGCAATGCGACCAACACTTTTCCTTGTCGGAATGTGATGTACACAACCCAATGCTGCAATGTGAAAAACATAGACCAATATTTCAATGAGACGAACATTTCACGATGTCGCTCTGCCAAGAACATAACCTACTCTCATATCGTGACAAACCTCTTCCAACACCATAATGTGACAAACAAAAACCCTTCGTCGTAACTTGATTACTATAACCTTACGATGCCATGTGATGTCACAATGTGATGAAAAAGGCATGATCAACATTGCAATGTAGTAGTGTCATAGTAAATTTTGGTTAAACATAATCAACATATCCCACCATAATGAGATCCACATGGTCAACTATAGTCAACCATGGTCATGGTCAACTACATTCAACCATGGTGAAGGACCAACCACGATCAACAATAGTGAACCTTTCCTTCCCAAAGTCAACCAAAGTCTACCTATTTATTAATGTATTATCTACTTTAATAATCTATTTATTAATGTATTAATACTTCAATATTACATGTATTAATGTGTTATTACTTTAATAATATATTATTAATTTAATATGTTACATTATAAACTAATGTATTATTAATAATGTATTATTAATTTATTATTAATAATGTATTATTAATTTATCATTATTAATGTATTATTAATAATATATTATATAATGTATTATTAATGTATTAATAATATATTATTAATTTAATGTTACATTATAAATTAATGTATTATTATTAATGTATTACTTTATCACTGTATTAATACTATATTAATGTTTTAGTTATGTATTTATTAATGGATTTAATGTATTTTTTTATTATTATTGTAATAATGTAATATTAATGTATTATTTTATTAGTATATTAATACTTTAACAATGTATTAATTAATATTGTATAAAAGTATTAATCAATTTATACATTCCATTACTACAACTCTAATAATATATTAATACTTTAGTAATATATTTATTAAAATTGTATGAATTTATTAATTAAATAAATTAATATATTACAATATACATTAATGTATTAATGTTATTCATAGTCATGACCATAAGAAATCATGATCATAGTGAACCATAAGCATTTTCAATAAATGTATTAATATATTACTACTTGAATAATATACTTATTAATGTTTTATTACTTTGATAATTTATTATTAATGTATTAATATTTTAGTAATTTATTAATTAATGATATAATAATACTTTAATATATTACATTATGTATTAATACTTCAATTTATACATTACATAATAATGTATTATTAAATACATTGAGGTAAATGTATTACTTTATTTATGTATTTATACTTTAGTAATATATTTATAAATGCATTTAGGATATTTAATGTGTTATTATATTTAATATTTGTATTGATGTATTTAATGAATTACTAATGTATAAATTTATTATTGTATTAATACTTTAAGATTGCATTAATTTATTGATACATTAATACATTATTATTATATATTATAATTAATTAATACATTAATTATGTATTAATACTTATAATTAATTAATACATTAATAGTCTTTCACAAGGCATGTCGACAATCAACTAGCAAAAACCACTTTATAAAGGTGGTTGATATACGTTGATGGGCGTCATTAATTTGGAAAGGTGAAAAATTACGCCGTATATATCAACCACTTTTATAAAGTGGATTATTGCTAAACTATTTTATCAAAGCTACTACCTTTTTATAATATATAGTTTTATCTCAATAACCAATTCATTATATTTTTATATTTAAATCTTAATGCACTCTTTTTAAAATATATAGTTTTATCTCAATTTTAATGGCTACTTCAATATTGAAACTTCAATCTTAATGGTTATTTCATTACTTTATTATTTATCCTCATATTCTTCATCTCTATTCTTTAATGATCATCTATTAATATTCTTATTTAAATCAACTTGAACTCTCTTTTCTAACATCTCAAGTTTCATTTGTCTCTCTTTCTCTTTAATGATGGGTGGAACCTCCATTTTCTCTTTAATGATGGGTGGAACCTCCATTTGGAAGTTTAAAAAATAACACAATTTTATCTATAAAAATCTAACAATATGATTAATTAGAAAAACCTCCATACTCACATTGTTTTTAATTGTAATATTTAATAATATGACTAAGTAGAAAAACCTGCATACTCACATTGTTTTTAATTGTAATATTTTTTTCATTTTAATTTAGAAACTTTATTCATTATTATACACATCATTTATAAAAATAATATACACATCATTTATAAAAATAATAAAATATATTTTTTATATAAAAAATATTTATTTTCAATTTTAATATATTATTATTTTATGTTAATAAAATAATATATTTTATTAACTTAATATTTTATTAATTATTTATATATATATTTTTAATTTTTAAATAAAAATTAATTTAAAAAAATATTAATAATATTAGTTTTATTTAATTTATAAATTATATATATATATATATATATATATATATATATATATATATATATATATATATATAAAAGTAGGATTTTTATAAAAATGCCTTCAAAAGAAAATTACAAGTATGAACATTTTGTCCGAGACTGTAAAGATTGAATTGCCTCGAGGGAAAACCAATTCAACCAGCCTAATAGGTCAAGAACCAAAGTCTTAAATTACTAGTTATAAAACAACGTCTAACTACAGAAATTACACGCCTCTAGGGGAAACCAAATTGAACTTTCGTCTAACAAATGACATAAGTTGAAACAAACAGCACTATAGGGACTAGGTGGAAAAATAGAAGTTAAACACCCAACTGACCAAGCATAGAGGCACCTGTGAAATTCAAGTTGTAGGCTTGTAGTGTGGACACGCATCCATGGAGGTGGCATTGGTCGTTGGGTCCACTTACTCAGGCAACCTCCCTCCCTCGACTTGCCCCCTTCTTCCACCGGAATATCGTGCGTCGTTGGCACCAGAATCAACGGTTCCATCTATGTTGTATTTGGTTCTCCATCTATGGGGTGGCACACTCCCTATAATGATGAGAGCATTTGTAGAAATTGCGTTTCCTTCCCATCCAAGATCTATAATCGGAAGCGTAGGTCCTCCACTCCATGTCGCATATCAAAGACCAGGCCTTGCAAAATTACAAGGCCTTCTTGTAATTTTGAGCAGGATGCAGATTCGCCGCAAAAGTAAGGTGGCTCTTGTTGTGGTCCATGGCTAGATCCAAAGCCTTCACTCTGTATTCGGGCGCAATGTGGTTGGGTTGGGGGCGAATGGAATGGAGAATTCACAGGCAAATTGGGAGGAAAAACTAGAGCTGTCTGTGAGGTGGACGCTAAGTTTGAGATTGGCCCTAGGTTGAAACCTAGAGAGTTCCCATGGAGATCAAACCATTCAAGCCTACATGAAAAAGGTGAGGAGAGGGGTGGTAGACTGCTGAGGCTATGGCCAGACTGCATCGAAGAGGATGGCGAGGAGGGTGATGAACTATGAGAGGGTGCAAGCGAGGGACGAAGAGATAAGCACGGTCGGTTGGGTTGCCAAGTCGAACCACTTTTGGATTTCCCCCTTTGTCTCAACATGACCAGATGCGGAGGATATCACACAAGAAAGAAGAAGAGGAAGCCAAGGAGAAGCAGGGGAGAGCGCAGTCTGCTGGAGGACTTGGCCGAGGATGAATAAAGCTGCGAGCACACCTAGTGAGGTTCATAGTGCCGAAATCATTGGTGGAGGAATACACGCACGAGAAGAGTAAATTTTGTTCCATAGCTCTGATCCATCAAAGGGGATGATAGCCAGAGCATGGTGCACTGGGAGTAATGGTGCCCTGGTTAGAGTGAGATTGTTTTAAATGCATGGTGGAGGTGGGAGGGGATGGAACGCGCCTGTCACGTGGTTGGTGCCATGGTGTTCATCACTGGCCGGGCCAAGTTTCACCTGGTCCACAATAACACCCCATCCGAGGATATATATATATATATATATATATATATATATATATATTGTTTGTTAGTTTGTCTATGACATATGGGACTAACCTATGGCTAAGAAAACATGACTCAGGGTTATGTAAGTTGTCAAAATCACCCAAGGACTGCACCCAGCCTAGACCACACCAACCCTTAACATGGCTGAATTTTTGTCCCCACAGGTTTCTCAACTGCTGATTCTTTAACATCACGCAGTAGCTTTTAACAACACACTCGTCCCAATACCAAGGACTATATTAAAACACTCAATATATATAATATTTAACATTGAATTTTAAATCTTAATATATTATTAATTTCTTTATCTTAATAAAAAATTTATGATAACTAATATTTATGGATATTACATTTATAATTTTGAAACATCCAAAGTCTATAAAAACTTTTACCTCAAATATTATTTTATGTTAATAAAATCTAAAATATTATCATATTTATTTTAATATAAAAATTTACAATATTATTATTTTTATGTTAATAAAATATTTTTCAGAATATAATAATTGAATGGTTAACTAAAACATATACCTTCCCCTTAATCCTCTTTTTATAGAAATTGATGTGTTGAAAAAATAGTCTTAAGAACTTGTATTATAATACTTTAATTGCTTTTACTATTATAAAATTTCTTCCCTTTATTCTCTATATAAATATGAACCCAACAATGTTGAATGGTTGTTGAATTCATAGAGAAACATTATCCAATTACAACGATGCGATGATAAAGCTAGCGAAGACGCTACTTGGATTGATCTCAAAATCACTGGGAGTTGAAGCATATGCAACGTGGTGTCAATTATTATTAACATAATAATTGCATAAGAATGTGGTGTGAAGACGATCCCCAAATCAATGAAGTTGTGGATGCAAGCTTCAAAGTTTGAAGGGCAACTGGTCGACAAGGCATAGAAAAAGATGAGCAGGAGTTGGAGCGATGGAGAAGTGTGGAATGGAAATTTTGAGGTGGAGTTAATATTTTTTTATATGTAAATGGACATATGAATGTAAGACCTGGGTAGGCATGCGTACCTTGGTTTCAAAATGTCATGGATAAAGTCTAGACGACCTAGGTGATAAAGGGGGGAAGCATATGGTACTCCTATATACACTACCTTTAAGGGAGGTTTTGTAGAATTTGGTCATGGAAAAAGGGGGAGGGGGGGGAATCTAGGTCAAGAGTCATGGTTTTGGGCACATGATTTTTTTTGGTATATTGTGGTTTTTAGAGCCCATGTATTGCAAGTAATGAAGCATTGAAATTATCTTGGAGGTGAGAAGGTGAAGACTCACTTGGGTGGCTTGGCCAGATTCAGTCAAGGAAGTACATCTTTGTTGGTTATGGTGATTGANTGGTATATTGTGGTTTTTAGAGCCCATGTATTGCAAGTAATGAAGCATTGAAATTATCTTGGAGGTGAGAAGGTGAAGACTCACTTGGGTGGCTTGGCCAGATTCAGTCAAGGAAGTACATCTTTGTTGGTTATGGTGATTGATTTAAGGGATGCAGATTGTGAGATCCTACTACCCACAAATCATCATTAGCATAGATGTGTTCATGAAACAATTGGGAGTTGTTTAGGATCGCAAAGGGAGATTTGTTTGCAAACTCAGGGAATCATTGTATGGCCTAAGGTAACCAAAAAATGGTAAAATATGTGTAATTCCTTCATGGTGAGTCGAAGTTCTTAAGAAGTGAATATGATCATTGTGTTTATGGAATATTCATCATCTTGGTGTTATGTTGATGATATGCTTGTTGCAAGTGAAGCATGGTTGAGATCAATAGGTTAAAGGCTCAATTAGCTAGGGATTTTGGTGAAGGATCTAGGAGCAACAAAACAAATCTTGGGCATTGAAGTACACAGAGATGGAAAAATGGTAAGTTATGGTTGGCATTGATGAGGTTCAGTATGAACTTTGTGAAACCGATAAATATTCATTTATCTTTCCATTGTAATATTTCTTCAAGTATATGCCCTAGTAGTAAGGAAGAAAGGATTGTATGTCTCACATACCTTATGCAAATGCAGTAGGAAGGTTGATGATTGTGATAGAATTTTCAAATAGTTCACATGCAGTTGGTGTTGTCAGTGGACACATGGAAAAACCAAGTAAAGAGCATGGGTGCTTCGATATCTAAGAAGCACGAGTATCACCTACACTGGTTGCAACGATTTAGTATGTGGTTATGTTGATTTAGTGGAGTTGGAGTGGGCCATACTAGAGAAAACTTTGGAGACATGTTCACGCAACTAGTATTGTTAGAGAATTTGTGGTGGAGTGTTGGATTCTCTTGGCTTGCAGGAAGGGTGATGATTGATTTGTTGGGAAAGGTCCGAGAAAATTATTGTCAAGGTGGAGATTGTTGGGTTGTGACAACGCATACCCTTGCAATTATACTTTGGAGGAATCTCAAGCATTTTTCCATTGTCTTGAAAACACTTGAGTTATTTCTTGTTTAAATGTAGAATGCCACGAGGAGCTTCTTCGGATTGGTAAACCCATTTCTCCATTACTTGGCTAAGCAATAGAAGAATACCATTGCCCCCACCTCTCTTTGTCTCTGTGTGTTGTGTGTGATGTATTATTCTTTGTGTTTCTATGTTCACTAATATTATGTTTGCAGGCTAGGTTCAACATATTTTACTAGTCAATAATAAAATAATTGTTCAAGAAAATTTTCTTTATTAAAACAATAAGAATATAAAGAGTAACATGGTAGGCATACTTGTAAGAAATTATCTTACAATCAGGGTCAAGATGAGAATAGATAAATGGTAGCAGTCGACAACGCCATCTAGCAGGCATACACTAGACAACTGAGTTTGGGGAACAACTTTCTTCTCAACCAAGGGGAACAACTTTCCTCTCAACCAACCCATCAGTCTACGACTAAGAACACTCAAGCCCTTAATCATTAAAATTATGTCAACCATCTCTTCAACATGGAGCCCAAGTCCCTCAAAAATACCCAAAAGTAAAAATGCCTTCACAACCTCCTTAACATCAACTAAATAGTTATTCTTCAATTCAATTATATCTATACAAAAATCTCCATAACCAACACTTTTACTTAATAATGCAACTTTTGTTAACATGACTAATTCAATTACATATAATAAAAGACATTACATTAATGTCTAATCCCTATTGAGTGACCACTAATCCTAAATCCTTATGTATCACAGCGTAACCTAAAACGTGCTCATAATTATTAATTGATTAAATTAAATAATAATAAAATTATTTAATAACTTTAATTAAATAGTTTCATAAATTACTCATTTAATTAAATTACAAAACTATATTGATTTATTTTTTAATATTCTAATTAATATTTCATTCTAGAATAATTATGTGTCTTCCTCACATTCTAAACACATCATTACGAACTATCCAAAACTAATCTAAAATGGTCTATCCCACGATGTCAAACGGAAAAAAAATCACAAATAAAGACATAAACAACAAATCCAAAAATACCACCATAACACAATCACTATAACCCTCCCATGCAAAATACATAGAAACTCAACATGTAGGGTCATGACCATCCTTTGAAAGCCAAACTTCTCCATTGAAGTCAAAGGAAATATAGGCAAAACTTCAAACGCAATGATCACAAAGGAAAAACACAATGATCTAGAACTCCAATGTGAATGAAGAGTATGGGACCCTTGTAAAGAGTATTAGAGTTGGAATTTGAAATCCAATCAATTTTGGAGAGGAGAGGTATTGCACATTTCAACCAAGTTTGGTGATTGGTATTGAAGAACTATGTGACTGTATTTGAAGATAAAATCGAGACAATTTACCCATTAAAATAAAATAATCATTTTTTAATTAGAATCACAAGTACCTTGTTAACTTGTTTTTTGTAATTTTCTTCACAACTTCTAGCTAGAACTGGTAGCTAATTTATCATTCTTGGCTATCTTAAATGGATTCCATTCCATATCATTTTTTATTAGAATCGCAAGCACCCTGTCAACTTTTTGTAATTTTCTTCACAACTTCTAGCTAGAACCGGTAGCTAAACTCTTGGCTATCTTAAATGGATTCCATTCCATTCAATTCATTGAGTAAAGTCAATTGTTGATTTAAGTTGATTTTATTCTTAGTTTGTTAGATGTATGGAATTTGCAATAGAGATAAAGATTATAGCTATTCTAATGAAATCCAAATTCACTTTAAAATTACATAGACTTGAGTATAGGTAAAGTTTTGAGGATTACCTATATAAAAAAATTTAAAACTTAAATAATATTAATAGAAATAGTTTAATTTTTTTTTTACTGATCATTATCATTTGAATTTAACAAATCAATTATTGAAGAAAATAAAAATAATTGACAATGAAAAAATAAAAGTAAAGAAACTTTTATCATTTAAACTAAGTCGTATTAAAAACTAAAAAATTGACTAATTTTAATTTGAAACGATTATCGAGCATCTAGATGATAGCAGAGACATCAAAACAATCAAGCCTTGAATTATAAGCAGTTGAATATGATTTTTTATTCAATCAGAATCACTTGTAGACACCATTCGATCTACTTGAATGACGATGTATAATCCACCTATTTCAATGCTGATTGCTACATAACAGATGAATTATAAGCACTTGAATATGAATTTTTATTCAATTAAATTCACTTGTCGGCAGCATGCATTCAATCTACTTGAATGGCGATCTATAATCCACCTACTGCAGCATTTAATGTTGATTGCTACACAACAAGTGAATTATAAGCGATAGTTTGCATTCAATCTACTTGAATGACCATCTATAATCCATCTAGATAGTTTGCATTCAATCTACTTGAATGACCATCTATAATCCATCTACTGTAGCATTCAATGCTAATTACTACACAACAGGGAATGCTGATTGCTACACAACAGGTGAATTATAAACGGTTGAATATGAATTTTTATTCAATTAGATTCACTTGCCTACAGCCTGCATTCAATCTACTTGAATGGCCCTCTATAATCCACCTACCTACTGCAGCATGCTGTTTGCTGACCGACTTGAATAGCATTCGTAACTACAATTTTGACTCGTTTTAATTGGAAACGATTATCGAGCATCTAGATTATGGCAGAACGTGCAGTGGAAATAAACAAAATGTTGATGTCGTGAAAGTTGATATGGAATGGGCTCTTCTCTCACCGCAGACGTCGTTGTCTCTTATCATAAATGTCCAGCCATTACGTTTACGCAATCATTACTTTGACTCGCCCGAAAAACCACCCTCGTCCTAAAAACCACCCTAATGGGTTATTAGTATTTAATTTCTGGCCAAAATCAACATCTGTTTCTCTTGTTCTTCCTGTTGTAAGTATGGCACCAACGGTTCTGGAGGTGAAGACTGTGAAATCCCTAGCTGATCTGGGGATCAAGGATTTACCTCTCAATTACGTGAAGGACGAGGATGAACGACCAGTGGTGGCATATAACGATTTTAGCAAAGAGGTGCCTGTCATTTCCCTGGCCAAAGCACGAGTCGGAGGAGCAGAGCGTGCACAGCTCATAATGGAACTGAGAGGGGCCTGTGAGGAGTGGGGGCTGTTCCAGATCACAGATCATGGCGTCCCCACAGAACTCAACTCTCAGATAATGAGCTGCGCGGAGGACTTTTTCTCTCTTCCCGTGGAGGACAAGATGCAGTACGCCATACAGCCAAGTCAGTTCGTGGGATATGGAAATGGAAGTTTTAACAACGATGACCCCTTCATGGACTGGCGAGAATTATATGTCACCCCATGCTCCCCAGCTCTGGACGTCGAACACTGGTCTGAGAAGCCAGTTCAGTTCAGGTAGCCATGTTAACCTTGGATTTATAAGTACTAACCTTGGATTTATAAGTACTAACAGGGACCAAACTCCTGAGATATAAGGATCCAATAAAAATTTCATCCTTTTTATTTTTACAAAGTAGTTTTTATTTTTTATTTATTTTTAGTATTTTTATATTAATTTTAATTTTAGTTCTGGGATAGTTCAATTAGCAAGTGTTGTGATAATGATAATGAAGTTCGATTCTCTCGAACCGTGTTTACCTAAAGAGCATTCTACCTGGAGATTATAATAATGACAAAAAATATGGTCAATTTAATATATTAAAAAATAAAATTCAAATGAATTAAAAATAAAAAGATAAAGTACAAACTAGTTTTTATTTTTTATTTATTTTTAGTATTTTTATATTAATTTTAATTTTAGTTCTGGATAGTTCAATTAGCAAGTGTTGTGATAATGATAATGAAGTTCGATTTAAAATAAAAATATAATGAATTAGCTTTTAAGATAAAGCTATATATTATAAAATGTGTAAAGTTGATATAATAATAATAATATAAAAGATTTGTGAGTATCAATTTTGAATTAATTAACACAGTTGCTAACTTGTTGTTGGTGAATGTCGAAAGGCTTACAGCTTGTAAGATGAAACAAAGATTATAATTAAAATGAAATAAATGGGAAGCATGTAAGATGAAACAATTGATTATAATTAACTTTAAAATTATAATTAACTGTAACAAATTGATTATATGTGCCCAGCCACCCAAACGATTGATTGTGTCACACATGTAAATTTAATACTGTAAAATGATAAAAAGTTAATAGTGGAGTTAATGATAATACTGTAATTTTTTAATCATATTAAGTAAATGTTAAAAAGTAAACAAGTTAACTGAAGCTTTTAAAAATGCTAGAAAGTTATGAACATGAGATCTCGTTCATTGATTTGGAAGGACTTGGAAGGACGACTAAGAATATGCTACCATCTTCAATTGATAACCATACGATTGAAATCTATGGTTAAAAGATCATTAAATGTGCCCATTGTCAATAGGTGTACGCCCGACGTAATAATGAGAATAATAGAAAAATATTAGAGGATCATAGGTAAGAAATTTTGAAATTAAAATAACAAATTGTAACAGATTAAGAAAAAGAATGTAAGAAGTAAGAGGGTCCCAATAAAAAAAACAAAAAGAGTTAAGAAAAAAGGTGAAGGGAAAGAAACCTCACAAGAGTTAAGAAAGAGAGAGAACGGGGGGGTTTAATATCTAAAGAGAAAAGGCCTAGTGATCTAGGGGAAGAATGGTGGGTTTCTAAGAAAGACTAAGTTTGTAGCCATCTTGGCTAATAAAATTATTAGGATATTTTTCAAATTCAAGAGCTTCTTTAATGAAGTGTGAAGTCTAATAAGGGGTTGATGCTAAAATTTTAGTTTGGTCAAAGCAAATTAAGTGTTTGGATTTAGAGAAATGTTCAAAATTAACTGACTTAGAAATACCATTATAGGTGGTGTTGACATAGATATACAATTATAGGTGGTGTCAACTATATACTCTTTAACAGAAGATTTGAAGGATCTACCAATTTATGTACAATTTTGACAAGTAAATTTGAAGGATTTACCAATTTATGTACAATTTTGACAAGAGCAAGGAATTTGGTTAACTCTTGGATATCCTTAGTAATTCTAAATAATTGTTTGAAAATTTTATAAAAGTTTTGGTATTCATTTTAATCATAATTTTGAAATATTATGGGTGGTACAAGATTGTGGGTTTAACCTTCTTTCTTTGAACCTTTCTATTATTTTCTCAATTCCTATTCTTTCTATTATTTTTATTGAGATACTCTTACATCTTACTTTCTTAGTTTCAAAAACTGGTCTTATAATACTGAAATTGCTTTTACTATTATAAAATATCTTCCCTTTAATTTCTATATAAATCGGAACCCAACAATCTTGAATTGTTGTTGAATCTATAGAGAAACCTTGTCCAAGTACAGCGATGGGATGATAACGCTAGCGAAGACGCTACTTGGACTGATCTCAGAATCCCTGGGAGTTAAACCAGATGCAATCCAGAAACGCTGCAGAGAAGGCGAACAAAAGGTTCTGATGAATTACTATCCTACTTGCCCTCGCCCAGATTTAACATTAGGCCTGAAGAGACATACCGACCCGGGAACTCTGACTATATTACTGCAAGACAAAGTTGGTGGCCTTCAAGCCACAAAGGACGACGGTAAAACGTGGGTCACTGTGGAACCCATTGATGGAGCTTTCGTTGTAAATCTGGGAGACCAGATGCATGTCAGTATTATTATATTCACTGATTTGCTTTTTGTTCGTTGAAGCAAGAAAATAGCAATACATTTATATCAGTTGCATGCGGAATAAATAAATTGTTATATTGTTGATGCAGGTTTTGAGTAACGGTATTTTCAAGAGCGCAGATCATCAAGCTGTAGTAAATTCGAGCGCTCGAAGGCAATCCATAGTGACATTTTATAATCCCCATCCAGACTCCATTGTTTATCCACTGGATGGATTAATGGCGAACAAGCGGGAAAGGCCTGAACGTACAAGATTTGAGCGCTACGTTTACAGGGAATTCTATCAAAAGAAGATGACCAAACACCTCCTGGACAGTGAGACCAAACACAGCAAGGGAATTATTTTAATACAGCAGCCACAACACTATTGCTCTACTCCAGGGAATTCGACTATGTGCTCAGCTTACTTATGGAAATTTGCCTTTGTATCTATATGATTATTATTTTAGGATATTAGTGGACTTCTCAACCACTTAGTATGTAGTTTTTCTTTCATACCATGTCTATTAATACAACACATAATGGAAGGGTGAGTGCAAGCTCACAATGGTCTCTTATTACTAGTTAGTGGCAATTCAAACAGGAAAAACAATAATCTATTAACTTGGAGGGATGATTGGAGGTACTTTCACAATGAATTTGAATATGAGTTAAAAATATTAAATGTAGGAAAATGAATTAGCTTTTGGGAATATATAATTTTTATTTATAGAAATTGTGTATGACTATGTGAAATTTGAGTTTTCCTAACAATAGTGAGTTATTTTTCATGAAAAATAGAATACATATGTTTCCATTAGTGCTAAGTTTGAGTCCCTAAACTATGGAATTTCCTAAAAAAAAATTGTAGAATTGTAGAGAACACATTTTTCTTATGCATCATTATTTTTTCAAAATTTATAATGTTAATTTTATATTTCTTTTAAAATTATGAAAGTCATTATATACTTGAAATTACAAGCTCCTCCCTTAGTGCTAGATACAAGGGTCAAAATAAAAAAAAGTTTTCATTTTAAGAATGTGATATATGTCAAGAAAAAAATATATTAAAAATAGTAAAAGATATTAATTTAAAAAAATTGAAATGAAAAGAAGACACGTGCTCTAGAAACAAGCACATGTTCTAAGAAAGTGCACACTCTCTAGGAACATGCACATGTTCTAAGAACGTGCATGCCCTCTAGGAACACGTGCAAGTACTAAATCTCACACAGGATTTTATGCATGTGTCTTCCTCCTCACCTCTTCCCATTTTACCCCTCTTGCCACACTCCCTCATGCCCACGTCTCCTTGTCTCACCTATCTCACTCCCCTACTCATCCACCCTTTCACTCCCCTACTCATCCACGCTTTGCCTCTTCTCATTTCCTCCCATTTTGTCCCTTTTGCACCACCCTTCATACCCACCTCCCCTTGTCTCACCTATCTCCCCCTCTTCTCACTCCTCCCCCTTTGCCACCCATACCCATCCATATTTTTTATTTTCTCCCCTCCCCCTCTTCCCCTCATCTCCACCCTGCCCTAGCTCACTACATCCCTTCTTCCCCTATGTCCAACCCTCACCTCCTCTCCTCCTCTCTAGTTCCCCATTCATCCTGCCTCACTCTTCCCCTTGGCTCCTTCTTCTTATCCTTCATGCCAACCCTCACCCCCCCACCTCTCTTAGGCCAACTACCCTTCACATTTTCTCACCTCCTCCCCCTTTACCCCTCTCACCCCACCTCCTCATGCCCACCTCTCATGGTCTCACCTATCTCCCTCTCTTCTCTGTCCTCACCTTTTGCCTCCCATGCCCATCCACATTCCCTCTCTTATCACCTTATCTCCCAACCCTCTAAAGGATTTCCCTCCCTTTCCTTCATGCCCATTAATCCCGCTCCCCTACCCATCGACCCTTTGCCTCTTCTCACCTCCATAGCCCACCGCATCCCTCCTTCCCCTTTGGCCCTCCCTTGGATCCTCTCCTCCTCCCCCTTGGATCCTCCCTCCTTTCATTTATTGAGCCTTCACCTCTTCACACCTCCTCGTTTTCCCCTCTCATCCCACCCCCTCATTCTTGCCTCCCTTGGTCTCACCTATCTCCCTCTATTATCTGGCTCTCGCTCACCTCTTCTCCTCCCCCCCCTCCATATTGCCTCACCCTCCCCCTTGGATTCTCCCTCTTTTTCTCTATATGCATCTCCATGTGTCCCTGGGCCAACAATTCCCTCTTGCACTGGGCCCTTGCCTCTACCCTGACCACCTTCATGTCAAGGCCTTAGGCTCCCCGTAGAGAGAGAGAGAGAGAGAGAGAGAGAGAGAGAGGTGTTGTAGTGAGGGAGAGATTGAGGGAGGGATAGAGAAAGAGAGGAAGGGAAAAAAGTAAGGTAGAGAGAGAGAGAGAAAAAGTGATAAATGGACAGAGGGAGAGAGTGAAAGAGAGCAGGAGAGAGAGAGGGAAGGAGAGAGAAAGAGAGAGGAAAAGAGGAAAATAAATGAGAGAGAAGGTGCATACCCGAAAGAATAGTGGGAGAGAAGAATTTGTATTTTTTATTAGAAAAATGATTCATTATCTTCAAACACCCTTATTTCATCTAAATTATGCAATGTCAACAATTAAAATTTGCACCTAATAATCCAAAAAATCCAAATCATATCATGTTTAAACTAGAATCTATTAATAATACCTAATTTGTCCCATCACCAAAAGGGGCTATACATTTAAGTTTGATGTTCTTAATACATAATAATAAACCAATCGGGCGAAAGCTATAAGTCGATGATCTCAACGCAGAATATTCCCGCGCATGGACGGACAGAGGAGAATCCAATTATTGATAACTTAGCCTTGAATTACATGAAAGTTTGGAATTGTTTGCCCTTTACGTGATCTTTTAACATACTCTTTTTAAATTCTGGGCTATCCGATTGAAATCCGATTTCACGTTAAAATTACATTAGCTTGAGCATGGGCAAAGTTTTGACGATTGCCAACATGAAATTTGATAAATTGTGAAGCAAGAAATGCAGAGAGAAAGAATAGAACAGAAAAACAGTATATTAGAATCTAAGAAGAAGAGTACAAAACAAGTACATGAAGAAGTTCTGAAGTAAGTGCTATGCAAAGGGAAATAGCTAAGTTAAATAGGCTCAAGCAAAACAAGAATAGAAAGTACATCTGCCAGTGTACAGTCAGCCTGTTGAGGTTACATTATATTTAACACTCCCTCTTAAACTCAACAGTTACAAACATCAGCACTGATTATGCCTAAGTGTTGTCTTTGAAAATCAAAAACCGATTTTCACAGTGGCTTTGTAAAGATATCAGCNTAGTGCAATATCACCATTATTGACTAGCTCGCGTATGAAACGAAAACGAGTGTCAATGTGTTTTCTTTTCTTGTGAAACCCATGATTTTTGGATAGAGCAATTGTTGAAGTATTGTCACAGAAAATAGGAGTTGGATCCTTTTATGTATGTGACATATCTTTCAATATTCTTCTCAGCCACATAGCTTGACAGGAAGCTGAGGTAGCAGCGACATACTCTGCCTCTGCAGAAGATATTGAAACAATTGATTGCTTCTTTGATGCCCATGAGATCAGGTTCGTGCCCAGTTGAAAAACATGTCCAATTGTGCTTTTCTTGTCGTCTAGGTTGCCTGCAAAATCATTGTCTGTGTAACCAAAAAGTTGATTACTATCAGATTTAGTGTACCATAAGCCAAAATTGAGAGTTCCTTCAACATATCTCAAAATTCGTTTCGCCATTTTCCAATGAGAATCTTTCGGCGATTCCATGAATCTGGAAAAAAGGCAGGCTCCATACATAATGTTAGGCCTAGTTGCTGTAAGATACAATAAAATGCCTACTAAACTTTTGTACAGGGTAGAGTTCACTGTAGGGCCTTCATCTTTTTTGCTCAATTTTGTGCCT
>SNQJ01S0127687.1:26102-46818 GCA_010110895.2 Picea sitchensis
TTTTTTTTTTTCAAAAAAAAAAAACCATTATCTTGCTATTATAGAATCAAAGATAAATATGTATAAGACTCCAAAACAACTATTCCTCCCATCTCATAGCTATATAAGCTCCAGATATCAAATTCCATGACCTATTATTTTCTAACAAAAGACATGATTTTCTGTACAAGGATCAATATATCAGCCCAAAGATAAATATGTATAAGACTCCAAAACAACTATCCCTCCCATCTCATAGCTATATAAGCTCCAGATATCAAATTCCATGACCTATTATCTTCTAACAAAAGACATGATTTTCTGTACAAGGATCAATATATCAGCCCCTGACAGTTTCTGCTGGATTATATAACAAAAAAAAGACAAGTCCTCCTTCATGAATAATCTAATTTTAAGGTCAGCTTCAAGGGAAACACCTAATTGGTGTATGAGACCCCTTGTAAAGTTTAAGGAGATATACATACCCTATACAGTCGGATTAATCTATACACCTTATTTATTAAAAAAAAATGGTTTTTTATGTAAAATTTTTTAACTCTGAATCTTAATATATATTTTTTTATATTAATAAAAAAATTACAAAACTATAGTAGTTAATAGGTTACTTACAGCAGATACCTTCTCCTAAATCTTTCCTTTTTTTTCTCTTATAAAAATTAACCTGTGAATGAAACAACAATCTCAAAGACTTGTACTATAAAATCTCTTCCCTTTAATCTAGATATAAAGCCCAACCCAACATTCTTGAATTGCTGTTGTTGAATTTATAGAGAAACCTTATCCAAGTACAGTGATGCGATGATAAAGCTAGCGAAGACGCTACTTGAACTGATCTCAGAATCCCTGGGAGTTGAACCAGATGCAATCCAGAAACGCTGTGGAGAAGGCGAACAGAAGGTTCTCATGAATTACTATCCGACTTGCCCCCGCCCGGATTTAACGTTAGGCCTGAAGAGACATACCGACCCAGGAACTCTGACTATATTACTGCAAGATAAAGTTGGAGGCCTTCAAGCCACAAAGGACGACGGTAAAACTTGGGTCACTGTGGAACCCATTGATGGAGCTTTCGTTGTAAATCTGGGAGACCAGATGCATGTCAGTATTATTATATTCACTGATTTCATTTTTGTTCATTCAAGCAAGAAAATAGCAATACGTTTATATCAGTTGCATGAGGAATACATAAATTGTTATATTGTTGATGCAGGTTTTGAGTAACGGTATTTTCAAGAGCGCAGATCATCAAGCTGTAGTAAATTCGAGCGCTCGAAGGCAATCCATAGTGACATTCTATAATCCCCATCCAGACTCCATTGTTTATCCACTGGATGGATTAATGGCGAGCCAGCGGGAAAGTCCTGCACGTACAAGATTTGAGCGCTACGTTTACAGGGAATTCTACCAGAAGAAGATGATCAAACACCTCCTGGACAGGGAGATCAAACGCAGCAAGGGGATTATTTTAATACAGCAGCCACAAGACTAATTGTGCAATTGTGTATACTCCAGGGAATCCAACGATCTGCTTCTGCTCACTGTGTATACTCCAGGGAATCCAACTATCTGCTTCTGCTCACTGTGTATACTCCAGGGAATCCAACGATCTGCTTCTGCTCACTGTGTATACTCCAGGGAATCCAACGATCTGCTTCTGATTCACTGTGTATACTCCAGGGAATCCAACGATCTGCTTCTGCGCACTGATGAAGGTTGGCGTATTTGTTGGACGGATTGGGGAGGAATGTGTGGTTGTCGTTGTCTTAGCATATTGATGTCAGGTGTTGCGCCATATATAAACTTCTTATTAATAGTAAGACACGTAAATGAATTGTACACGTCGTATTACTATTAATTTCTTTATTTTTCTTTTCATAAATTAAAAAAAAATGTTAAGCTTTTGTGCAATGATGTATGAAAAAGCAGTCAGTTTAGTACAACTTGTATCGATATAGATTTATTAGATTCCTTTTTATATGAAAAGAACACTTGATTTTGATTTTAATAGAATAACAGTGGATTTGTTTTTTTAATAAATAAAAAAAAAATTCAAATTGAAAAATAATAACTAAAAATATAAAAAAAAATATTCAAATTGACAAACTAATAACCAGAAAAGCATAAAAAATATGCTAAATTGGCAAAATAACAGAAGGATTTTATTTATGAACGTAAACTTTGAACAAAGTAGTATTTCTTCTTTCTTTTTTAATGTAGTCATTCTCTTTAAAATGAGGTGTTGGTTGAGGTATTTATGTTAAATTGGCAAAATAACATAAGGATTTTATTTATGAACGTAAACTTTGAACAAAGTAGTATTTCTTCTTTCTTTTTTAATGTAGTCATTCTCTTTAAAATGAGGTGTTGGTTGAGGTATTTTTTTAATGTAGTCATTATTTTTAAAATGAAGTGTTGGTTGAGGTATTGATTTAGTTGGTTAGTGTATTTTAATTAAATTTTTGTTTTAATTTTTAAAATCACAAATTCAAAACTTTTTTCAACATTAATCATTTAAAATTATTAAAATTAATTTAAATTTTTYTAATGAATTAACATTCATAAATACATATAAATATATTTAAAAATTATTAAAATTAATTTAATTTTTTTTAATTAATTAAAATTTATAAATACATATAAATATTTTTTTAAATTCATGAAAATTTGTTATGACTTAACTATTAAGTATGTATAACAAGTAAGTCTGTGAAAATTTGTTATGTGAAAATTTGTTATCTCTTTTAACTATTAAGTGTTTACAACAAATAAGTTTATGATGAAGGGGGCAGAAGCACAAAAAACACAGACAGTAAATAACAAACAGAAATTGTAATGCTTAATCTGTTCAACTCTCTCGAAGTTTGGTGGTTGTTGGTAGGTAGAAATTAATACCTCCAACACTCCCCCCTAATTTCTACTACTAATTACATCTTACATCAATATTTATAATGCCCAATGCTTCTCTCAAATACTCAAATACTCAAATTGGTCTTGTGCTAAGTTTTAACGAATACATGTTAGGTCTTTATCTGAGTCATGTCATCATCTCCAGTTTCTATCTTCATATGGTTGGGTTTCCTTCAATGTGCTCCCATTACAATGCTCAGGAACCATCACATCAAGTGGTTTCTTACTGGTGCTTTTGGCTGACCACGAACCTTGCATGATGGGGAATTTGATTTACACAACACTCACTCACTTGAGTTTCATTCTCAAACATTTTGCTTCTTCTTTTGTACCTGCATAACATTGATTAATGCTCAAACTTTTGCATCTTCCTTTTGCACCTGCAAACAACTGATCATTGATGTCCATATAAAAAGAGATCCATCTACCAAGATACATGGGTACCATCCGTTGTACTCGCCAGTTGTCTAGGTATCCTTCTCATGTACATGGTTCATCAATACATTAAACTCCTTTAGTCATAACTTGGTCCCAACCAACTCACACTATGAGATTACTTAATCTCACATTCCTCCCCTTAATCGAAGATCTAACTTCTCCAATCACCATCAAACTTAGATACGAGTACACATGCCACCCTCGTATCTACCTAGTGGTTAATTCCACAGCTTGATGCCACATCCACTCTTTATGCCTAAGAGGAATACACGCTACATGATCACTCTAGTCCATGTAGGCCTAACTCAACAGGGCTTACTAAAAACCTAGGGAATATAGCTTGCCTTGCCTATGGCTAAGCTTTACAACTTTGGACCAAAAACATCTAGGGGAATATAGCTTGCCTATGCCTATGGCTAAGCTTTACAACTCAAAAATCTCTAGGATGTCGGGTACTACTGATCATGCACCCCCTTACAACATATATACATCATTTCATCTCAAGTACAAAATTTCCACATTCTTTACTAAATGCCCAACAAATTACAAGCCCATTACATATGCCCATTTACATCTCATCATTAAGCATTACATAACTTCATTTGGAGTCTTCTTTGTCCTTTACCTCTTCCAATGAGAGTCTTTCTATTTTACACTGCTTCTTGTTTTTCCTTTCAATATACTTTATGGATATTTTTCTTGTTGGAGTTGATCAATATCCAACAAGACAACCTATGACAATGGATTGGAAAACTTAATTGACGCGCCACTTGCCATGTTTTTACATCACTTAACATTTGATTTGGACTCAAACAAACTCTCACTTTAACTTTAACTAGTACTCATTTTAACTCTTCTTGAGATGACTTTACATTTCAAGACTCTTTTTCACAAAACTTTTAGACTCATTTACTTGACCTTGACCTTTCACTTTAGCTTTTACAACTTGACTCAATTTTCTCTTGACAAGACAAAACCCTACATGAGCATTCCATATAACTTTTATATATACTCAATGACCCTTTTACAATTCCAAAGGAGGACTTTTTTACATACAGAAATGCTTGACTTAACTCTCACTTGGGAAGATGACATTTAACACAACAACGCCTATTCATATCTCTACATCTTCCAGGTTAGCACAAGCCTTAACAGTAGTAGCGAAAGTAAATTCATTAGGTTGCACGCCATTATTGACGAGATTAGTCTGCACAAATCTGTCACTCTCATATCCAATTTTAATAATGTGGGCATCCATATTTTTACCTTCCCTGAGAGCCTCCATATTCTAGCATCCTTCTCTCTTCCCCCTCAACATTTTTAACAACCCCCGTCTCTAATTCTTGAAAGAAACGCTGCATCACTTTTCAAACTGTAGTCTCATCRGCAACTCCATTCTTCARACTTTCCAATAATTCTTCAGACTTCCATGGCTCTCCTCAGCGTCACACGAGACCTTCTCCACGTACTCTGCGACCTCTTCTCTGGTTCCGCAGATCCTCAACAATTGTAGCATCTGCTTCTCCTCTGTGCGGTCTCAACAGCTYGACCCTCACGGCTCTCCTGAGCTCTGGCTGCTCTCCAACTCTATGCATGGTCTCAACAGCTCGGCTATCTCATTCATAAGCTTCTCGTATTCCATTTGAGAACGCTCAATTTCGATCAACAGAGGCCCTGATAAAGTCTCCAGAACATATTGATTAAACAAAGACTCTTGTATCCGATCAAAATAAGTACTCACATGGAACGAAGATGCCACGACCTTGACCAATAGATTTTTTACTAGCCAGATAATGGTGGCCACCAGAAAACAAACCAGGAGCTTGTTGATAAATTGCAATGAAGTGTTTTTTGTTTCCTTCTTTACTTTCTTGTCAAAGAGATTATGCCAGGCAATGAGAACGAGCCCCAACCACACAAAATTCTGCACAGCTTTCCTAATTCCATACACGAAATACAAAACCCTTTTCCTCAGTAGAAAATTGTGTTCCACAAAAAAATACTTCGATACGAATGGCCCATCCAGACAAAAGCCTTCCAGAAAAGAGTACAAGAACCAGCAGGCACCACCTCCAGAGATGGAGATCCCTAGAGTCTTCTTGTTGATAGGATAGATCGCCAAGTTGCACACAAACGCTCCCACAAATACAAAAAGGATGACCCATTGAAAAATAGACAGAAGGCTCCATTGTCGACGCTTGAACTCATCTGGAAGGTCCTCGTATTTGAACAGATCATCTTCTTCTTCTTCCAGTTTATCCAGCATTCCAGTGTGAGCCTTCCCAATCATGTCGGACTTGAGCTATTGCCTTCTCATTCTCATTTTCTTTCTCACAGCAGCGTCAACAGAGTCCCACACCCAACCCTAAATAGCAAAAAACATTTTCTTGGCAGCAATGGTCTGAGCCCACCTCCTCTCTAGGCGACTCCTCTCAGGATCTTAGGCCCTCCCATGAGGGAGTTAGCCCAGTCTTGTGCTATGATACCAAGTGAAGGGGGAAGAAGCACAAAAAACACAGACAGTAAATAACAAACAAAAATTGTATTGCTCAATCTTTTCAAAATGATTACATTTTCTTTGTATTTATAGAGTCTTTGGAAGGCTCTAGAGCATCGAGAGTGTTCTCAGAGGAAATATCTAGAAGTGTCGATGGATGTCGGTGGAACTCTCTCGAAGTTTGGTGGTTGTTGGTAGGTAGAAATTAATACCTCCAATATATGACTCAATTGAAAATTTAGTTTCTCCCATTATTAAGTAAATTATTTTTTCTTGACTTAGGTTGTATATTAATAAGTAGATTATTTTTTCTCTACTTAAGTTGTATATTAAGTTGTATATTAATAAGGGTAATTATTAAATAGATTAAAAATTTTCTTGACTTAGGTTGTATATTAAAAAGGGAGATGCAAAGAATTAAGTCTTTGTTTTGTTTATGAGATGTTTACTTTTATTGAATTAGACTTTCTTGATGATTGTATGTGCATAGTTTCCCACCATATGAGAATACACACCATGTGAGAATTAAAATTTCTTGATGATTGTATGTACATAGTTTCCCACCATATGAGAATACACACCATGTGAGAATGAGTATATTGAAGATGAGATTGTTACTTAGCCCTTTTATGTACTTTGACTTTTTTCTTGCAATAGTAACAAGCAAAACAACTTGATACTTTCACCATGGAAGAAGAATAGATTATATGTTTGGTGGATTTATTTGATCATATTTCATAGAGTTTTTTACAAGAGTTTTGATGGTGGGGTTTATTATCATAAATGGGTGGGGGTAATTTGTTGTTAGAGTAAGTTTAAATATTCTATTTTTTTAGAGGGACCCAATTATTGGTAAAATTATAAATTTGTATTTATCAAATTGTATTTTTAAATATATTGATGGATTCAATGTTCTAAACTATCTTTATTATACTTTAATTATACAATCTCATCAACTTATATTTACAATTCCAACAATTCTTCTAAACTTCTAATTAAATTTAAAAAAAAACTAATAAATAACTTAAAAATATAATATTTATACTATATGAGTTAGTGATGGACTTTTCATAGGCCATCTTCTTTCTAGTGGTTCACATCCTAAATGCATTGAAGTGAAAGTTCCCAACTATATGTTACCCAAATTTAGTGTCACTTAGAATTTTGTTACTTTTTTTCCAATAGAAAATTACTCTTTATATTATTGATCCAGATTCGGATCCAGGAGCTTGATGGGGCTCAGAAAGGCCTAAAAATAAATGTTCTCAGAATGGCTTCAAAAAGGACGTGTGTGTAGGCCTCTTGATACAAACCCAACGCAACTTGGACGGGCTCAATCGGACATCGTATGCTCCTGATATCGCATTCTGTTTGTTTTGTCAGACAAGCAAAAAAATGGTGACTGTACAGTCTGTACAGTGCCACATGGCAGGTAATTGTACAGGCCATACGACCATACAGCTGACATGGCAACACAGTGGGAACATTTCGTACAGCTGACGTGGTAGCACAGTGGGCAGTTTTAGTACAGCTAACGTGGACCAACCAGGATCTGACACGTGTCACCACTTGAAGGGTGACATGTGGCACACTCGTACAAGTGCCATGTGGCCCTAATGTACAATGAAACATGGTAGGGTACGACAATGTCTGGGCAGACAAGTGGCAGGTACATTTGTTGATTGGGCAGTAGACTTGGACCAATCTCGTTTCAACACGTGGCATCAATTTCCAGCGAATAAGTTGGTGCCACGTGGCCCAAACTTGGGCTGCGACGTGGCACCCAGTGGTTGGTCTTTAGGTTTATGGAAAAATTATGGAGAGGACCGGATTTGAAACCCCGACCTCACGTACGAGAAAGCGCTTTAGACCGAGCAGATTTCCAACACACCACCAAGTTGCTTGTTATACCTTATCCACTTTGTAATATTTAAAGTGTTGTTATGTAAATTCAAAGGGCGGAAAGGGTTGGGGCCTAGCCCCAGCCCGCGATCACCTAGCCCTAGCGCGTGGGTTATATGATAGAAATATGATTGCGAGCTAGGGTCTAGCCCTAGCCCACGATCACATTGTTTTCATATAACCCACGCACTAACAGTATGACCCTCCCACTTCGTGGATAAGTTATGGACGTGAGGGCTATGGAATAGGGCACACAAGCCATATGACTTGGCCAATACCGAATGTTAGTGTAGGGATAAGGTTTTATCCCAGTCGGTCGGGCTAGCTCGCCGACCAGGGGATAAACCTAGATCTGTTCTAGTTTGGAGCACGTGGATGAGTTGTGGACAAGGCCACATGACCTGTAATGTGACCAGTGCAGAGCTAAAGACCCGGGGCCTAACTGCATGTGGCTAGCCTGAAATCACACGGAGCACGCCCATAGGACCAGGGGCTAGCGTACTAGGGGGTTGCACCCTATTCAAATGTTGAAGTGGGTTTTAAACCTTAGCACAATATTTTTTAATGGATTTTTATGCAGTTTTTGGAGATTTTGCCCATTATTGGGAGATATTGGGCTCTTTTTCAAGACAGATTTTTGGAGGAAGTTGGGAAATAGTTACCAACTTCAGGCCTATATAAACCAGGCCTTCTTGAGGCCAAGGGGGGAGATCAGTGGTGATTCATAACATGTTTATGATGCCATATTGTTGAGCCAAAGGCCATTCTTATGCAGGGAAACTATTGAGGAGCACACCTTTGCGGGCCATTTATGGGAGCCTCGTTCATCCGATTTGGGTGCCGTCAGTTTTGATGGGTTCGTGAGATATGGTAGAACATGACCAGATCATTTTTGTAACATTTTGGAACTATAATCATGTACTTATTGAGCTTCGAACAGAAATAACAAAATCCCACTAAGATAAGGCCCAGAGACGTAGGCGAGATTGCCGAACTCCATTATCACATTTGTGTTATGGTTTATTGTTGTTTATTGATTTATTTCAGATTTGCATATGTGTATATGGATGTCACATCTCTTCTATACTTCTTCCTCTTTCTTTAATCTTCCTAATTGGTTAAGTAACACATGCATAATAACTCAACCATAGTCGTGCAAAAGATATTTTTGGATCAAGTGGTATCAGAGCTCGTTGACATTTGGAATTTGATTTTTTCATGTTAACCAGGGAAGAGATCATCTCAAGGGAGAAAATGGCATCTACAGAAGGAATTTATCAAGATGAGAAGGAGTTCATAAATTCGGTGTTTTACATGGTCGAGATGGTGAAAGTGTTGTATGAAGACTACTTGGAACAAAAGAGCATGGTTCAAGTGAAAGTTTCAAAGAACAACGAATTCAAAGAAGGATTGAAGGGAGTGCATTCTACATATGTTTCAGAAAACATATCTTAGGTATGAAATGAAGGTCAATCGTCAAATTCTCCTCATTCTCATCAAGTTGGTTTTGGTGCATTTGAAAAACATACAAAAGGTGTAGGTTTGAAATTGCTAACCAAGATGGGTTATGAAGAAGGAAAGGGCCTTGGATGTAAAGGTCAAGGTATCGTTAATCCTATTGAGGTTGTGGAAAGGTCTCGATATTTGGGATTGGGATATGGAGAAGTGGAGCTTGGATCATCCTCCAAGAAGGGTTCCAAAACTTCGGAAGCAAGTAATGCTTCAAATGGCTAGGTTAAGACATTGCAGGACCACTTCACAAAAGGTAATGGTGCATCACTTCAGGATTGTGGTAGTGAATGAAAGTCATCTCCAAATTCAAGTGAAGATCAACATGGAAGGTATAATGGTCATGTTTTTACCAATTCTCCTTTTGATTATAGTAAGCATAATCAAGCAATCTCGAACTTGTGGAATAATTATCCATGTACTTTTTTTCATTCACCCAAGCATTGTGTTTCCGAGTGTTGGAAGAGACAAAATTTGTACAGGAAACCTATGTCGACCAGGAAGGAAACATGACATAAAGACTCAACTCCACATCGGAAGAAAGAGAAGGGTAAACATGTCTAGATGCCAAAAACTTGTTGCACTTTTTGCAACAGGAGTGGACATCAAAAGGCTAATTGTTGGAAGCTTAATCTGGAGCTTTGTCCAACAAAGGACAAAAGGATTGCGCAAGTACTCACGAAGGAAGAAAGATTACCAGCGAAGCAAGAGGAACATCGTGAAGGAAGGAAACCAACCACTTGGTTTTTCCAGAAGTGGATGTCACAACTTCATTGTATTTTGCTTCCATTAATGTAATCACACATGTTGAAATGATGACCTGTTATAACATCATTTTTGTACAACATCATGTTTTGATTTTCGTCCTTATGAGTATGTAATCAGTCAAATTCCATTCTTGTAACCTTTTGGGGGCCAAAAGGTCCTTTAGTGGGGAGGTTTGATCCAAATTCGAATCCAAGAGCTTGATGGGGCTCAGAAAGGCCTAAAACTCAATGTTCTCGTAATGGCTTCAAAACGGACGTGTGTGTAGGCCTTGTTGATACGACCCCAATGCAACTTGAACGGGCTCAAATATGCATCGTATGCTCCTGATATCGTGTTCTGTTCATTTTTCCAAACATAAAAAAAAATGTTGATTGTACAATCCATACAGTGCCATGTGGCAGCTGACTGTACAAGTCGTACAACAAACGTGGCATCATAGTGGTAAAGTTTCATATAGCTAACGTAGCAGCACAGTGGGAAAGTTTCGTACAGCTGACGTGGACCAACTAGGATGTGACATGTGTCACCACTGGAAGGGTGACACGTGGCATGCTCGTACAGGTTCCATGTGGCCCTACCGTATGGTGACACATGGCAGGGTACAGCGTTGACTGAGCAGACAGGTGGAAGGTACAGTTGTTGACTGGGTAGTAGACTTGGACCAATCCCATTTCGACATGTGGCATTAGTTTCCAGTGAATAAGGTGGTGCCACGTGGCCCAGACTTGGGCTGCCACGTGGCCCAGACTTGGGCTGCCACGTGGTACCCAGTGGTTGTTCTTTAGGTTTATGGAAAAATTGTGGAGCGAACGGGATTTAAAACCCCAACCTCACGTATGGGCAAGCACTTTAGACTGGGTAGATTTCCAACACACCACCGAGTTGCTGGTTATACCTTATCCACTTTGTAATATTTAACGTGTTGTTATGTCAATTCGGAGGGGGGAAAGGGTTGGGGCCTAGCCTCGTCCCGTGATCACATTGTTATCATATAACCCACACGCTAATGGTATGACTCTCCCACTTCCCGGATAAGCTATGGATGCGACGGCTATGGAATAGGGTGCACAAGACATATGACTCGGCCAATACCAAACATTAGCGCGAGGATAAGGTTTTAGCCCAGTTGGTCAAGCTAGCCCACCGACCAGGGGCTAAACCTAGATCTATTCCGGTTTGGAGCACGTGGATGAGTTGGGGATAGGGCCACATGGCATGTAATGTGACCAGTGCAGAGATAAAGTCTCGGGGCCTAACTGCATGCGCCTAGCCCGAGAGCACATGGAGCGCACCCATAGGACCAGGGGCTAGTGCACTAAGGGGTTTCACCCTATTCAAATGTTGAAGTGGGTTTTAAACCTTAGCATAAGATTTTTTAATGGATTTTTATGCAGTTTTTGGAGATTTTTCCCATTATTGGGAGATATTAGGCTCTTTTTTAGGCCAGATTTTGGGTGGAAGTTGGGGAAATGGTTACCAACTTCAAGCCTATATAAACCAAGCCTTCTTGAGGCCAAGGGGGGATATCAGTGGTGGTTTAGAATATTTTTATGCTTCCGGATTGTTGAGCCAAAGGCCATTGTTATGTAGGGAAGCTATTGAGGAGAACACATTTGCGGGTCATTTCTGGGAGCCTCGTTCATCTGATTTGGGTACCGTAAGTTTCGATGGGTTCATGAGATTTGGTAGAACACGAACAAATCATTGTTTTAACCTTTTGGCATTATCATGATGTACTTATTGATCTTCAAACAGAAATAAACAAAGCCCACTGAGACAAGGCCCGAAGACGTAGGCGAGATTGTCGAACTCTGTTGTCACATTTGTGTTATGGTTTGTTGTTGTTTATTGCTTTATTTCAGATCTGCATATGTTTATATGGATATCACATATCTTCTATACTTCTTCCTCTTTATTTAAGCTTCCTAATTGGTTAAGTAACACATGCATAATAACTCAACCATAGTCGTGTAAAAGATATTTTCGGATCAATTATGTGTGTGTGTGTGTGTGTGTGTGTATGTGTGTACAGATGGAAACAAATACTTAGCCAGAATATATAAACCTCGAAAATTGTTCTAGACGATAGATAAAAAAGACTTGTGACCAAATCGGCTCGCAGACTGAGGTGAAGTGAGAGTAGCCCTATACCAAACTAATCAACAAAATTCCACTAAGAGCTTAAAAAATGTGTGACCAAAATTATGCTGACAACATTCTCTATGGTTTTTTAGGATACTATATGAAAATGTACAAGCTAATAAAGATTCAGAAATAGAGGAGGACCCTCATTTCCTTCTATCCATTGGTTGTATGATATTTTCCCATCTTGCATCTGGATAGCCTTCTTTGATAGAAAGTTTCCCTCCTTGTTTTGTTCCCAATAAATATGAGAGAAATTGATAGTATTGAAGGAATTTGTGAGCTCTTTAATTCTATCCTTCCAGCCCACTAAGGAAATTACCTATAGTTCCCCTAATCAATAACTATTTTAGAGTCTCCAAAAACCTGTAGGACATCAATATTTAATCGAACTACCAAGCTAAGTGTAGCCCAAACACCTAGTAGTTATACCCTAGTGTTGGTACCTAGGCCACAATTGTAAGTCCATTTGTAAATGGTTTTGTCATTGAACCTTATCACTCCACATGCGCCACTCTAATGTCCATTTGAGAGCATTGCTCCATCAAACCAACCAATTGTTGTCATTCCTTGAAGAGGTATCTAGACAGTTTTGGATATGGCCACTTTCTAAGAGTCGATAATGTTATCAACTTTTGTAGATTTTAACCTTGTACAATATCTACTGCAAACAGATATTCAGTAAAAGAACAGAAAATATACAATGGAAAATACAAACATTACATAGAGATTTTTCCCCTAGAAACCCAAATAAGGAAAACCAACATATTTTATATCAATTCATTGTGTTACATTGTTTACAATACAATATACATATAGGAGCCAGCGGCATCCAAAACCCTAACCCAATGACTTGGATTAATCCACAACCCTAATTCCTTAACCGGAAATAGAAAACCATCGGCAAAGAAACCATGTGCCAAAAAATAACCTAAAATATGTGGCACATTTTTCGAGGTAGAAAAATATGTGACACATTTTTTGAGGCAAAGAATATAACACATACCCAACAACTTTCCCTAAATTTTTGTAAACAACTGTAGAGATAGAGGGGTTTCCATTTTCAAAAAGTTTCTTATTATGTTCCAGCAAAATATACCAACTAACAAGAGGCGGAAGAGTAATTCCTTTTCTCTCCTTTTTTACCCAGCTATCATAGCAAGCAGTTAAAGAGATCCCTTCCCAATCATCTTTTATATTAAGCCCTCATTTTATCCTCTGTCAGACTTGTTGCATAAAATTACACTTGACAAAAATATGTATCACTGACTCTGTTTCCTTTGAACATAAATAGAAAATACTTGGACCTTCCCATCCCTTTTGTTGTATATTATCCCATGTAAGGATTTTATTTTCATCAAATAACCAAGTGAAGAGTCAAATTTTTAGGGAAATGTCCAATGACCACAATCCTCTCCTCTAGCCACCAATAGATTGTTGCCATGATTTTTTTGTTATGGCACTATAAACATTTTTTACTATAAGCATACATGGTTTATATCCTCCCAACCACTTTAGCTCATCTTATTTATTTTTTAGTTGAACCCCCAAGCCAGTTAAGGCCCTACAATAGAAGTCCCATTCCTTTGCCAAATATTTGGAGAGTCCAAGCTCCACACTATTTTTCCAATGATCATTTATGATCCATGGCATGTTAGTACCTCTAGCCTGATAGAGATAGTTAATGTTTTTATGCTTTAAGACTGTTAAGAGATCTCTAGAGAACAAAGAGGATTTCCCCATACCCAGAATTAAGTCTTTTCCAATTAAAACTAAGTGTCCAACCCAGGACTCCAACTCAATCAATGAGTGATTAGATGTAAATACTTTAATATATTTTTCCAAGTCTGAGAAGCATAGTTCGATCTATTGGTGGTCGTTATGAACCAAGTAGAGACTGAAACATATGGAAGATATTTGTCTTTGATTACCCTATGCCAAATACCATCCTTCATCAATGCTCGCCACAACTAATTTGCTGCCAAAGCTCTATTAAAAATAAAAATATTTCTTAATCCCCAGCCACCCAGGAGCTTTCGTTTGGAAATAATTTCCCAACTACACAGATGTATTAAATGTTTTTTTTTCGCTACATCTTGACCATAGAAAGTTGAAAATTAAAATTCTAATCTTATTTAGCACAGAGGTCAGAATAGAAGCCAATGACATCAAATATATTGGTTGGATTTTAAGAACAACTTTGATAAGAATGAAATGGCCTCCAAGAGATAGCCATATGTTACACCAATGACGGATCCTTTTTTCAAACTTTTCTATTAACCGTCTCCAATCAACAGCCTTATACTTTTCAGTTTTAGAAAGTAACTGAGATATCTAAAGCCTTTCGAAAGATCAACAAAATTCTAGGGAAAGGCTTTAAACTTTTCTAAAATCTCCTCTTGTATTCCAGAAGAATGAAAGGTAGACTTTGTCATATTTTCCCTCATACCTGAAGCACTGCAAAATATTTTTAGGAGGTCATTTATCTCCTTCCATTCCTGAATAGAGGCCTTTATCATGATAAGGACATCGTCCACAAAAAATAGATGAAGGATCTTAACAATCCTGGAGACCTTCACCCCTGATAGCTTCCCTTCATCATGTCCTTTCTTTAACAACAGACTAAGTTCTTTCATTACTAAAATGAACAACAATGGAGAAAGTGGGAAACCTTGGCACAGACCTCTGCCACTCTGAAAAAAAGGAGAAGTATCCCCATTTATTAGAATTTTGTTACTTGTCATACGTGTTGCACATTGATGATGTCAAATCTATGCATTTGCCCATCCTTCCACATAAATGAAAAGGCTATGGAAGTGTGCTATTACATTGTCAATTGGACATGAAGTGATTGATGTTTTTGGATTTTCCCTTCCATTGGACATGAAGTGATTAATATTTTTGGGTTTTCTCTGTCATTACTTGAATTCAATATTACCTCTTCTAATTCACAAAATTGATCCTACAGTTACCATAGTTTGTAGTAGTTATTGGTATCCAACACATTCTCCATTTTTTGTGAGCCTAGATTGGAATTAGCACAAATGTGAATTTGTGTTCAAGGTGGAATGTGAAACCAACTTCACCCCCTCTTCATTTGTGGTTTCTATAGACATGAATATTTAAAAAAATATCAATTTCAAAAAAATATCAATGCAAGGGGATTTCATTTGGATGTTTTTATGGTACTATGTTGGTCTCAATGTATACCAAGTGTGTGAGTTTAGAGAATACACATGGGTACTATGTTGGTTTCAATGTATACCAAGTGTAGGAGTTTAGAGAATACACATCAAGTATATGAAAGAATGCCTATAACATATCAATGGTATGTTTACTTCCACGATCATATTTTTTCTCTTTGTAGTGGTGTCTCCAATAAACTCAAGAGGTTTAAAATTATACTTAACCCTTGCAAGAGTTGTGGTGGCAGAAGCTTAACATTTTAGCCAAGAAAATTAATGAATTTTATTAGTAGCAATAGTATACATGTTATATTTTTGACATTTAATACTCATTATATCTAATCAAACATTTATCATCTCTTTGTAATTTTTTTTATGGCCTAAAGTTTACATAATGGATTTGTAATTTGTTGCCTACAACATTTATTAAAGAAATTACAAAAATAGTAGAAAGAAACAAAGTGAATGTGCATACCAATAATGGTTAAGAGTTACATTCATAAACACTAGAAGTAAATGCAGATAGTTGTCTTCAAAGACCCACTCTAACACAACCTTTAACTATTAAGGAATTAGGTAACTCGTGAATCATTTGGTTTTGTTCTATATTTAATATAAACTTTGAATCTTGCATTTGTTTTATGCTAATGATGATATCCATTCTTTGCTCAACAAGCATGAGTGATGACAAATGTGTTGGAATTTTGTTGTTGTTTAGTTGGAATCTTATAGTGGAAGCTACGATAGTTAGTGTGTCCATAAAACATTTGAATTTCTTAACCATGATAATCCTAAAGTACTTGTAGACTTAGTCTTTTTCTAGTATTATTAATTTGAAGAATAAATATATTCTAGAACTATTGCACATGGAAGTTTTTCATCTTTGCGTGATTATGTGATAAAATGTCCATGTATTAATTTTATCTTAGGAGACAAGGATAAAGAATTTATTTAAAATCTATTCTTCTCATGTAAGGTCAAGTTTGTGTGTATCCCTCACATCAATAATGTAATATTATTTTCATGATTAATAAAATTGTGTGTCTGAGGACACTTTGGTATCATGGTGGTATTAGAGCTTGCTATGATGAATATGTTGAAGAGGGGACTCCATTGTTGAATATGTTGGAATACTCCCTAGTGTTATACACCAATTATGTGGTGAGTTTGCTGTCAATTTGTTTTAAGGAAAGAACTTTGATTGAATCCTGTATTTTTTCTTTTGAAATCAGATCTAAAGTATTTTCTTATTATAACAGATCTAATTTTTTTTATTAGGGGATATTTTTAAATTAGTTACTCCCTAGGTGTTGACGTGCGAAATCGACCGTCCGTCAACTTAGAGAGTGGAACCGGTCCGGGGTTGTCTAAATAACCCAAGCCGTTTGGAATGAACCACCCTGACGGGTTTAACGGCTCTGTTGGCCGTTCTAAGGTTCTAAGAAAACCAAAGAGAAAACTAATCTAAACTAATCTAATTAAAACTAAACAAACTAAACTAAAACTAAATAAAACTAAATACAACAAACTGAACTAACTAACTATATAAATACAATTTACTAATTACTACTATACTAACTCTACTAATTAACAAAACTAAACTAATCTAACTAACTTATTACTAATTGAATTATAACTTATTCACAAATATACAATATCTACAACTTGCAGATTTGAATAAAACCTGTAAAACTCATATGATTTCTGCCCTAAGACAGCTAGAGATATTTTTTTGATTTTTATGATTTTATGAACAAGAAATAAAACTTACTAAAATTAAACGATCTAGTATACTAACTAGCTAAAATACTAACAAATATACTAAACAAATAAACAACAAACTGATCTGGAAACGCTCCAAATTTGTCCTGTGTATGATGACTTCGAAGCTGGTGTGGAGGAAGGAAACTCGCACCGAATAATCCAGAAGCTTCTCGTAAACGATGGCTACAATGCTCTTTGATTTGTTTACAGGACAAACAAGACATAAAAAATCATAACAATTATAAGATTTATAAATCTCTGCAATAAGGGAAACCTGTTATGCAAAAACTTATACTTAATAATTCAACTTATGAAGAAGAGAAATTTGTCATTCACAAACTGAATCAAGCAATTGCTATGTTTCTTAAACACTTGGAAGAAATCAGATATGGATTATATTGATTAAATTATATCATTTGCAAAAGACTAAGATAGCTAAAGAAGTCATTAACCAAATGCAAATTGATACACATAAACATAAAACAAAATATTGATATCATGAAAAGCTAAAGCTGTAGCAGAATATCAAATTATGTCTCAGTCTGTATTAAAATTCCATATCCTTGTTCTCCCACGAATGAGGATGGTATTATTACAATAATAATGAGTATTTATAAGTTTTTCCACATGGTAAAACCTCCCTGTGGATAGTATCAAACTATTTACATAATCTGGGAAGATATTCCCAAGATCAACTAAACTAAGAAACTAAAATGAAATCAAAATATCCAAATATCCTCTAAAATGTCCATCAAATCCAATGCAATTTCGAATTCACCTAAAATGGCCCAAAAATAACAAGTTAGAGAGATATTTTATTAATAAAAAGATAAAAATTAAATCCTACAGACTTAGCTACAGAATCATCTGATTTTGTAGCTAGTCTAAATAAAGGTACAGGATCAAAATTGAAATTAAATCAAATCTTTTTAAAGAATTAAATTTAATCATCATCCAAGAAATATCTTAAAACGAATCATTGAGATCAAAATGATTTTATCATTTAACATTAAACAGGATCAAAAATGATTCAACCGAACACAGAGATAGGAATACTCTGTTCTTTTGTTACCAACGAAATCGGGTCTTCAGAGTCATAATCGAACAGTAATAAGATTGCTTCATATCCAATTTTGAAATCGATAATCAAACATATCGTATGTGATACGATCCAATCCAACAAAATCGTTTTCCACTCGTTATAGTTGTAACGATATAGCAAAAAGATTCAAATCATTTAATCGAATTCAAAGATAGAAATACTTTGTTTTTATTATCGTTATAAGTCGGGTAAATGAAATCACATGTAGCAGCATCATAATCGTTTCTCAGCAAATTGAATGACTTCGTTTTGATATTCAATTGAAAACATAACAAATCGTAAAGACTTCGTTATACTTGTCTCATCAATAGGAGAAATAATCGCATCGAACAGGATTACCATAATAACTGTATAGCAAAAGATTTAGATTGTGAACGAATTCAAACCAAAGCTGACACATAATCAAAACGTAACAGGATCAAACAGAATTTGTCATAGATTTGAATCGTTTATCCTTGCACAGTCAACAGACAGGATCGGTTAATTTCGATCACAATTTGTTTCAATCAAACGAATCGTAACAGTGTTTGACCAATTCATTTCACAAATCTAAAATGCAGAGTATTAATTAGAATCTGGACTCGATTCATAAAACGAACTTGCCAATTTAGAACAAAAACAAATCGATTTGCTAAGATTTTCACACAATGTTATGATTTGGATTCATTTCCTGATTCGGGCACGAATGGTATCTGAGTATATTGTTTTCATCAAAGAGATACAGAGTCATTCTCATTAACTTGGAATCAATCAAATATATAACAACACACGACACAGCATCGTAACAAATATCTTCCCGAAATATTTACCAGTCATAGCATACCAATGATAATGAAATTGAATCCGAGCAAAAATCGTAACAATCAAACTTAATCAAACCGTTTTTAGCACATGGATCATAACCAAATCAAATCTGAGCGTGACACAAACCAATTCATTTGGGGGAAAATTATTAATTTTATAAACTAGTCAATCAAATCTCAAAGCATACCACTCAAATCCAATCGAAATCTATTGATTTCTATACTGGGAATAATCAAATCGTATATCGAATCAAGATTTGTTTCTATTCAAAGCAAAGTTATATATAGAATACACGCAATATAACATAGCTATTCACAATGTAAACATAACTGTTTAAAAACTGAATCGCAAACATTATATCAACCTAGATTATTTACAAAATGAAATGAACTTTTCCATACCTGTGTAGCGACGAGACCACTTGATTATGCCATCTTAGAATTCACAATGGTCGTGGCTGATTCCACGTTCTTGAACAACATAGAGTCGGTTGTCTTCTGTTTTTTATCCACTGCTTGAAGCTTGGCTTTTTGTCTAGTTAGCAGTGCAATCTGGGCTTCTAGTGACTAAATCTTTGACTGGATCATTGGAACATCATTATAATATCGCTCTAACCATGAACTGCATTGGTCACAGGGTGGTTGTGTAGGTTTAGACAGAGAAGGCGAGGGTTTGGGCGAATGAGCGAGGGTTTCACAAGGCAACTTAATGCCTGGGTAGTTAGGGTCATCCTGTAGGCAGGGGGGTAGGTTTGATACAAATTCATACGAGGGTTCGGCACAAAAACCTTGCGAATAGGGATATTCACTAGCCAAGAACCGCTCCACTTCCGAATCGGAGTCCTCACTCAACATGATAGGGTGTGGCTCAACAGGGGGTTTTGGCTTGTTCCTTGCCATCCGTGAAATTAAACGGGCATTCTTCTTCCCTTTAGCATTTGCAGCGAGGTTTGCCTTGGGCTTTTTGCCCATAGGCTTAACAGTCTCAGAATTCTTAGACACAGTGTGGGGTAAGTCGATAGGAGGGTCGGCTGAGGGTTTAGGCAGTAGGATATGGTAGGGTGTTGGGGGTACAACCTTGACCTCACTCATGACAGGTTTGTCAACCTGTGTAGGGTTTGGATCCTCGAAACCATTCCGAGCAACAAAATTGCTCCAACTATCCCCGTGCAGACTCAAATGACAGACAACGATCAGCTTAACAAGCCCATAATGAAAAAGGCTACTATCAACCTGGTTTCTTTTGTACTTCTTCGGCATTTTAAACAGGCTACGATGCAAATAATAGGGCATATTGAGCTGATAACCCATAAAAACCATAAGCAAGCGCAGGTGGTGTAGGAACACAAACCCGTATCGACCTTCGCAGGTCACAAACTGCTTGATTATCATCAATAAATCATGCCAACGTTGTTTGAGCATAGTTACAGGCATACCTCTATCACAGGAGGTGATTTTGCATGACTGGAAGAGCAGTGTCCATGGGACCTCCTCAACTTTGCAATTCTTGGACCATAGTTGTCCAGTGGCAGGCAAACCCATAGCAAGACTAATAAACTGTTCATCAATTTCCAATTGTATATCGCTGACCTTGGCTCAACAGCCATCGAAGTTCATGGCAAACTGTCGAGCCACGCAAAGGTTAAAAACATCGAAACGTTCCACGAAGGTAAGCCACCCACTATCTGTCAAATCTTGG
>SNQJ01S0127687.1:60796-75731 GCA_010110895.2 Picea sitchensis
TGTGGAATTTGTTAAGGATTAATGACCTGACAAATTCCGGTTGTGTGCACATTGTGTTTGCAGAAGTTTAGCGAGTGCCAGAACCAAGTAGAATTTCCACTAAGTGAAAAAGAAATGGAAAGGGCACAAACTGCTTCCAGTTCCGAGGATGAAGCAAAAGGAATGGATGCTCACTTGGGATTTGAAGGATTGAACTCTAATGGGCATGGAGAAGATATATATAAGGAAGGAAACATGATAAAATCACGTAAAAATTGCAGAAAGATGCCCAAACTCATCGAGAAGATAGAAAAAAGCTCAAAAAAGCTCAGGAAAACCAAGGTGAATTTAACATAAATATGTTAAGGAGTTTGGAGAGAAGAGAGAAGAAGTTGGAGAAGGAGAGCGACTCGAGCAAAACAGGGATTCACCAAATTTCTGAGGAAAGAAGGTCAAGGAGTGCGGGTAGACACCATCATCACTCCCAAGTTCTCTCCAAGAAAAGGGCACACAATAGTTCCAGCCCATCTCCTACCAAAACGCATAGGAAATCGGGAGTGGATGAATTGAAGGTAGAGATGAATAATATTAAGCCACCTACGTTTGATGGAGAGTATAAGAAGGAGGAATATGTCGAAACATGGTTTCTTGGCATGAGGAAATATTTCCAACTGCAGAATTATTCCTCTCATGCAGAAGGAAGAATTGAAATGTATTAACTAAAGGGAAAGGAATCCATGTGGTGGGATCAGCTTGTGCAGGTGCAGCACATTAGAGAGAAACATATCACTTGGAAGGAATTCAAGAGGTATTTCGAGAAGAAATACTTGACTAAAAGATACTACCATAGAAATATGAAAGAGTTATTTGAACTCAAGGTGGGCAGCATGACCATTGATGAATAGGAGCGAAGATTTTTGGAATTACTGAAGTATGTTTCGTTCATCAAGGATGAAACTGTCAAGATTCAAAGATACCTGAGTGGACTGCCACCTTCCATTAGGGATAAGATCCAATATGATAACCCAAAAACTATGGAAGAAACGATAAGAAGAGTGAAATTCTTATATGAGCAGCAAAGAGAGAAGCCTACTTTCTGGAAGGCTTGGGATGACCAGAAAAAATTTAAGAAAGAGAAAAGGCAGAAGGGAGACAAACCTCCCTTTTTCAGAAACAGCCCTCAAGGATATCCATCATTTAGAGAGTCGAGAATGGCTGATGTAGGGGAACAAAGGCTAAGATAGATGCCCATTCAGTGTTGGGGTTGTAAATAGAACCACAAGTATAGAGATTGTCCCCATAAAAATGGCAAAGTGAGAGTTGTCCATAATGTTCATCAAGATGAAATAGTGGAGGACATGGGTAATAGAATGCCAAGGATCTACGCAGCCCTAGAAAACAAGCAAGTTGAATATCATTCCCACATGATTGAAGTGGAAGGTATGATTAATAACCAACCCTTTACTATTTTAATTGATTCAGGGGCTAGCCATAGTTATATAGATCCTAGAGTGGTGGAAAGTTTGAATTTGTCGAGAAGCAAACATGAAAAGTCTTGGTTAGTGCAGTTGTCTACAGGAACCAAGAGGAAAGTCACTGAGTTGGTTAAGTCTTGTCCTATGGACATGAATGGACTGAGCACAAAGGTTGAATTGAATGTTTTGCCTTTAGGTTCTTATGAATTTCTAATTGAAATGGATTGGTTGGATCAACACCATGCCATCTTGGACTGTCATAACAATGAATTTACTTGCATGTATGAGAAAGGTAATCGAAAAACAGTTGTTACACATCAAAATTAATCACTTCAATAGTGTCGCAAGTGTCATCATTACAAGTGTTGTAAGTGTCGCATCTTGTATGCAAGTGTCGCATATTGACCACAAGTGTCGCAAGTGTCACAAACATCATACTGCCATATTTCCTATGTCGTGCATCTAACAACATCATAAAGACACTTAAGACACCTCAAAGACTAGTTTTGAAGAAGAAAAATCAGTTGACATGGAGTACAGACCTTTTGCCACTGAAAGAACCACTAAAAAATGGATTTTGGAGAGGATCGCTCCCCTACCCACTGTCAGGGAGTGCTAGTGCTCCCTGAGCCTCTTTGGGGGAGTGTTTGAGCGCTTTGTGCACCCTTTTGGGGGAGCGCTACCCTTTTCTGAGCATGTTTTGGGTTTGTTGAGACAAATCAGGGAAGAAACCCTCAATTCCTGAAGGTGGTTGGATTTGAATAGATGGTCAAGGCATGATCTTAGGGAAGATCCTCAATTGAAGGAGAGGAATCCTCAACTTATCCCAAAGATCTCTCAAGTGGTTGGGCCTCTCCAAGGTTATATAAGGAGGCCTCCTCATGGTGAAAGGGGGATGGAGATTGAGAATTACATCAAACTTATGATCTCATGAGTGATATGTCATCAAAGAAATCAGTGGAGATTACTTGAGCAAAGGGGTTGGACAAGGAGAATTGGAAGAAGTTATTCCACCTTCATCAAAGGATTGTATGTACCTTTACTTGTTCTCATTAATAATCAATGCTTGGAATGTTTCTTTCAAACTTATGTTTGTTCCATATGAGTTTGTTTGCAATAGATGGATCTATATTTGAGCTAATCTCAGTAGAGTAGGAAGTCCATTGTATATTTGTTTGTTCTACAGGACCTATCAGGGAGCTTAGGATCGAAGCTCAGCCGGGACTTTGCAAGGAAAAACATCGCTAATAAGGTACATATATTTATCCCTCTCTTTCATTTATTATCTTGATTAGATCTAAAAGGAATTCAATGTCCATGTTAATAACTTTTATGTCTTGGCCTTAGGAGTCTATAGACCAAGAGGGAATCCACTTGTCCACAGGGGGATTCACCTACAACAAAAATTGGTGACTCCACTGGGGAGGAGCTCTGATTTTTGTTTCCATTCCCAGATCTTGTTTTGGCTCTTTGCCCACTTTTTTGACCTTCTCCATATTGTTTTTTATCCTTAGAACTGATTGTTTGGCTCTTGATTTCATCAAAATCAAGTTGATTGACTGAATTTCCTTGATTTTTTGAATTTCTGGGCATTTTTATGAGCTTTTGAAGCATAGTGCTCCCCTGCCCTTGTTATCATAGTGCCAACACTCCCTGATGGTCTTACATAGAACGTTGTAATGCTCTGGTGCCCCTTACACCAGAGCGCTACCCCATTTTCAGTGAAAAATCCTCTAGGTTTTTAGTTTTTGAGTTCAGTTTTTGCCTTTTGCATTTGCTCAGGGTCTCATACTCTTATTCCATCTTGGTATTGGCCTTCAATACTCTGTTTTCTAAGGATTCATCCTATTTTGTTTGGATTTTTTGTCATTTGTCCTTACTTTGCAATAACTCTTTGTCCTTGACGATTTGGAGTCAATTTGTCGTTTTCTTCTCATTTATCTAAGTGAGTGAAAACTTTGTAAGGAGTTTCAAAGGTCTTTTGTACTTTTCTTTCTGATCTTTGAGTCATCTTTTCCAAACTCTTTTTCCTTACTTTTTAGTTTTTGGCTTTCTGTTTCTTGGTTGATCACAACAAGGGTGTCTTTTGGTTTATGTGAAGTTTGCTTCCAGATTGTTTAAATCTCACAACTCTTGAAGTTCGATTAGCATAGGAAGATTTACATCTACTGGTTATCAGTCACATATAAACATTTTAGCATTGCATTGGATTCCTTATTGAGGACTATTGCATGAGGTCATTTCATCTTAGTGTTTGACAGTGAAAGGAAAATCCTTCTCCTTCCCTTAATTAGACATTCATTGAAAGAAAAGATTGTTTATCATTTCTTATGCATGTTTTGGGAACTGAGTCATAATATCATCAGTTTTCACTCTCACACACCTCTGAGTAAACAATATCCACTAAAATCAACACTTAACTAAAATTTATTAGACTTTTTACATCTTTGTTAGCAAACCTACATTAGGTTAAGGTGTAGGGATTTGGAATAGGTTGAAAGGATAACTTTCCAAAGATATAAAACAAACTTAGCATCTTCCGATAGGGAGAGAAAATCCAATTGTCGTATAGGATTTCTGGGATCCCCCTCTCACACATGGGTTACACACAAGGTCGTGTTTGGGAGAGTTACAGAGATTATCCCTCCGTGGTTCAACCGTTAGTAGTAGTTAGATCGTATTTTGAGGTTCACTTGAAGGTATACCCACGATTATGTGTCTGAGCCTCTTGAGTTGATTTTGAACTTGTTATCATGCCCATACGTTCCAACTAGACTGTCGATTGTACCCACCCAGGGGATAACTATGAGTTGGTGACCTTAGTAGCCATAATCTTTAGGGTCTCACACAAGGTGACCGTGAAGGGAAGTCTCATTGTACCTGAAACAGATGTTGGTCAAACTCACTTGGGCTCCTTGGAGGGTAAATACACAATTAATGTGTGGAAGCTTGCACCAAGGTATAAATCTATTAAGCAGGATGCCAATGTAACCGATCCACCCGCTCTATCCCTACCTCTTCCTATTTTGATCTCACGACGTTGGATTCATCACCAACTAGTGGTTTCATTGTGGGAAGGTTTGTTTGATTGTTTGTTTCTCAAATTCATAGTGTGTGTTTCTTGTATTACTTAGTGGACCTTAGGTCAAGTCAGTGTTAATGGCATCAAATCCTGAGAGTACCAATGGAGGGACCCCTTGTCCTGGGGAACCTTACACCTTTCCTTCTTTTGGAAAATTTGGTCCTCCATACATTACCACACTGAGTCTTATGGGACTCACCGTCGGATTACCGGTTTGGTTGTTCCCCACTCCGGTGATCTCGAATCCTCCCAATGCTTCAACTACACCTAATACTTTGGATGTTAGTACACCACCCACACATCAACCTCATGCCGACTTTTTGTATTCTTCACCCATTAATTCTCCTTCCCTTTCTCCTTCTTTGCCTAGTGAAATCTCTAAAGCAAGTAGTCAGGTTGGTCAAAAGAAGAAGAAACTGAAAGAGAAGAAGAATAAGAACCCGAAAAGGACCAAGGCTCCAAAAACATCAGATGTTGAATCCTAGCAACTAGCTACTATTAATAGTATTGGGATTGTTGATGAGGTCAACAAGATTAAAATGAAGAATCTGAAACCCAAATTCCCTTGCAGTCTTTGTAAGGGTGACCATTTTCTGAGGGATTTCCCTAGTATTCCCAAGGTCTTAGAAATATGGTCCTTCGCATCATCGGCCTCTGCTAGACATGTTGGGGATGCCCCATCAACTAGTGATGTTCAGGTTGGTAAGAAGAAGACAACTGTCAAATTCCCTTGTATGTTATGCAAAGGTGACCATTATTCTCACCTTTGTCCTCACATGGACAAGGCTTCTTCTCTTTTAGCAAATCTTCAACTTCCAGCTGGTTATCGTAGGCTTTCCCCCAACCCATCATTAGTTGATGGAATGGTCAATCCAGTTCCATCTCTGGTCAATATGGTTGATCAGGTGATCAATCTAGTTTCATCCTTGGTTGAACCACTCACCAAAGTAGTTGATCCAAATCCTTCATCAATCAACCCCTCTTTTCATCTGGAAAGTGAAACCCAAGTGACTGATCCAATTTCTTCCTCAATCAGTCCCACCCTTCATCTGAAAAGTGTTAAAGTTGTTGATACGGTTCTGTCATCGATCGATCCCACTCCTTCCTTGAGGAGTTTCAAAGTGGTCGATCTAGTTCTACCACCGATCGATCCCACTCATCTGAAGATTGCCAGTGTGGTCGATCTAATCCCATCGTCGGTTAATCATATTGTCCATCTAGAGAGTAAACACAATACTGCCCACGTTTTTCTCGTTGATATAGAATCTACCGTGTTAGGGGGCATTCCTCCTTCTCCTACGAAACCCCCTCCAAGCAATGAGGCCATCCTTTTTTATTAGGGTGTGCTAACCGGACCTCATCTTCCTTCTCACATTCCTTTCCAGATTACAGTACAGGTTTGTGGTCTGGACGTTCCTCAAACGTTGATAGATGAAGGTACGTCCATTAGTATTTTGTCCTCTGTTTCTTTGCACGCTTTGGGTTGTCCTCATCATGCGTCGGTTACACAAAATCTGTTATCTTTTAACAGAAGAACTAGTCAACCTTTAAGGACCCTTCCTCAATTTCCCGTAAATTTGGGAGGAAAAACTGTCTTTATTGATGTCATGGTAGTTCGAGACCCCTTGGATTTTTCTTTACTCCTTGGGCGGGATTATGTCTATGTCATGAAAGCTATTGTGTCCACTCTTTTTCATGTGATATATTTCCCTCACGATGGAATAATTGTGACCATTAATCAACTTTCCTTCATTGGTCCTGACTGGATTACCTCCCTGAATGATTCTTATATGATGATAGTATCGCCCCCACCACATGTCAATTATGTGGAGTTATCTCCCATGACTTCAACTTCAGATGACTTGGATCCGGTAGTTGACATGGTGATATCTTTGGTAGGGATATTGGAGCCTAATATCCTTACCCCTGTCGCGTCCCTCGACATGTGTTCCTTCCACGGTGATTTTCTTCCATCCAGTGAAGATATCTTGGAAGCCATGACCGAGTTTTGTCCCTTGACATTGTGTTCTTCCAGAGCGTTATTCTCTTGGAAGCCATGATCAAGAAGAGTACACAAGCATAGTTTCTCTTCTCTGTAGCAAGCTAGTTTAAAAATGAAACAGAGGTCACGAGCACAGTTTTTCTTCTCTGTAGAAATCTTGTTAAAAAATGAAACAGAAGCTTTGAGCATAGTTTTCCTCTTTGTAGAAATCTCGTTAAAAAAAATGAAACAACAATCTGGAGATTGAACTCGGGGCCCTGAGCATAGTTATTTTCTTGTGTCGCTCATTAAAAAATGAAACAGTCACCTCTCTTGAACCTTCTTTTCATCCACTCTTATCATTCTTCTCCCTCTAGTAGAGAAATTGGTGACAACCTCAAAGTCGATGAATGAATTGAAGCTTGGAGGGCATGTCTCCAACCTTTGATGATCATTCTGGAGTTAAGCCACTAGATTTCAAGATGGGGGCATATCGATCTTAGTCTTTGTTCTTTCCCGTGCTCGTAAATACATGAGAATGCAACCGAGCAACCTTTTATCTCTTTTTCGGGCTCACATGGTTACACGAAAAAGGAACCCCTTGGAGTCATCTTTAAGCTCTTTTCAAACTCTCTAAACATGAAAATATTGCCAAGTGATCTTGCTTCCTTTCCCACTCGTTAAAAGGTTTGAAAAGGCATCTTTCGAGTCATAATTTATCTCTTTTTAGGCCTCGCGAGAATAACATTACGAAAAAGGACAACATTGGAGTTATATTTAATTTTTTTTCAGACTCTCTAAATATGAAAAACCACCGAGTTTACCTTCTTTGGACTAGTTAAAAAATCATACATTGAAGGGCCCATATGGGACTGAACCCTTACTTCTTCCAGTTATTTAAACAAAGGAAGAGGGACTTACCGAAGGTGAGTCATATCGAGCATGTGTTACCCTCCTCGAGCTTGTTAAATTAAAAAGAGGCACTCGTCTATCTGGATGGGGGGAAATTGAAAGAAGCAAGCCAAACAGTTTTTGAGAACACTACCAATAGCTATTATGGTCGCCCTTGAACACAGCACTTTGTCTTTGCACACATTTTAATCCACTGAACCTCTACACTGAGCCAATCCTCTAAGTTTATTTTACTCCTTTGGGTCACCCGACGAAAGTCACAGTATCCACTGCATTATCTTGTTTTGGTCCATGTCATGTTTCTGTTGTTGTGCCTCGGTGTTCAAGGGAAGTATCTGCCTCGGGAGTCAACCATCACAAATATCCTATTTCAATACTCGTGTCAGTCCATGTTCATTTGATCCACCAATAACATCTCTATGTCAGTTTCATGTCGTTGATGAGGGATACATCAAGGCCCTCCTTCAACGAGTCTCTTCCTATCGACTTCATCACATTATCCAGGAGCTAGACTTAGAAACTAGATAGTACCTTGGTACCTGCATGCCCCAATGGCAGGCCTCCTCATGTCCAACAGTGGGTTTACATCATTGACCTATGATCGGATGATTCCACGTATGTTCGAATTCAGCTCATCTATTCACATTCGTCGAAATGTACTAGAGTACCTTGGGAATCATTTACATTAGTGGTGATTTTCCCTCGTGCTTGTTAATGGTTTACCTCATTGACCGGTAATCAAGTGGTTTCTGCCATGTTCGACATCACGACATCTATTCACATGGTTAGATTTGTACTACATCAGGATCGGTAAGAAGACTCGGGGTTGAGTTTTTCACTCTTATGTATACTTTGCCCAGGTTGCAAAGGAGTTCTTTTGAACTATGACACATATACTGTTACATAGATCCACTCTGTATTGGTCATGGCTATGTCTTGTCATCTCGTAGATCCACTGTGTATTCTTTGTGTCTACGATCAGTTCAGTTCAATAGGATTATAGATCCACATTGTATCTTCAGTGACTATACCATTTTGTCAATATAATTATGGATCTGCAGTGTATTTTATGGCGGCCATACCTAAAAACTCTTTATCACTCAAGCATAGGTATGCCTACCTTGGGTTTGAAACATGTCATAATATTTGTTTGATGGTTCTGTGCAKCTTTTTCCAGTTTCTCTGCGTCCATACCCTTGCTCGAAAAAGTCTACAAAGTACTTCATTGATCGTCATCTTCTGACTTTTCACTTTGGGGGGTAATCTGTTATACATCAAAATTACTCACTTCAATAGTGTCGCAAGTGTCGTCATTACAAGTGTTGAAAGTGTCAAATATTGTCCGCAAGTGTCGCATCTTTACCACAAGTGTCGTAAGTGTCACAAACATCATACTTCCATATTTCCTATGTCGTGCCTCTAACGACATCATAAAGACACTTAAGACACCTCAAAGACTAGTTTTGAAGAAGAAACATCAGTTGATAGGGAGTACAAACCTTTTGCCACTGAAAGAACCACTAAAAAATGGATTTTGGAGAGGAGCGCTCCCCTACCCACTGTCAGGGAGTGTTGGCACTCCCTGAGCCTCTTTGGGGGAGTGTTTGAGCACACTGTGCACCCTTTTGGGGGAGCGCTACCCTTTTCTGAACAAGTTTTGGGTTTATTGAGACAAATCAAGGAAGAATCCCTCAATTCCTGAAGGTGGTTGGATTCGAATAGATGGTCAAGGCATGATCTTAGGGAATATCTTCAACTGAAGGAGAGTAATCCTCAACTTATCCCAAATATATCTCAAGTGGTTGGGCCTCTCCAAGGTTATATAAGGAGGCCTCCTCATGGTGAAAGGGGGATGGAGATTGAGAATTACATCAAACTTATGATCTCGTGAGTGAGATGTCATCAAAGAAATCAGTGGAGATTACTTGAGCAAAGGGGTTGGACAAGGAGAAATGGAAGAAGTTGTTGCACCTTCATCAAAGGATTGTAAGTACTTTTACTTGTTCTCATTAATAATCAATGCTTGGTCTATTTCTTTCAGACTTATGTTGTTCTATATGAGTTTGTTTGCAATAGATGGATCTATATTTGAGCTAATCTCAGTAGAGTAGGAAGTCCATTGTATCTTTGTTTGTTCTACAAGACCTATCAGGGAGCTTAGGATCGAAGCTCATCCGGGACTTTGCAAGGACAAACGTCGCTAATAAGGTACATATCTTTCTCCTTCTCTTTAATTTATTAGCTTGATTAGATCTAAAAGGAAGTCAGTGTCCATGTTAAGCACTTTTCTATCTTGGCCTTAGGAGTCTAGAGACCAAAAGGGAATCCACTTATCTGCAAGGGGAGTCACCTACAACAACAGTCCAAGGAATTCCCAGAGTTGTTGCTATCAGATAAATCTCATCAATGTAACTGAAGAAGTGCTACAGGAAAGGTTGTCAATTATTTGCAGCCCATGTGGAGGAAACACCTAAGGATAAGGTGTCAAATATCGAATACCATGCGGTACTAAAGGATTTTTAGGATATATTTTAGGAAATACTCGGACAACCTCCGAAAAGAGATATAGAATTCTTAGTAAATTTGATGCCCGGAGTAGCCCCAGTGTCAAAAGCTCCTTACAAAATGAGTATTCCATATCTGAAAGAGTTGCAATTGCATCTTGAAGAGATTCTAAAGAAGGGGTATATATGCCCAAGTGTGTCACCATGGGGAGCCCCGGTTTTGTTCTTGAAGAAGAAGGATAGAACGTTGATATTGTGTATCGATTTCAGACAATTGAACAAAGTAACTTTAAAGAACAAATATACTCTACCAAGGATTGATGACCTCTTCGATTAGTTGAAGGATGCGAAGATATTTTCAAAAATAGACCTCAGGTCAGGATATCACCAGGTAAGGAAAAAATATGAAGACATTAGCAAGACCGCCTTTAGAACAAGGTATGGTCATTACGAGTTAATAGTGGTGTCATTTGGGTTGTCAAATGCACCCATTGTTTTTATGTGCGTGATGAATGGTGTATTCAGGGACTATATAGACAATTTTTTCATAGTCTTCCTGGATGACATTCTAGTGTATTCCAAGTCAGAGGAAGAGCATGAACAACATCTTAGGATGGTGTTGCAAGTGATAAGAGAGCATCAGGTGTATGCCAAGTTGAGAAAATGCTCGTTTTATCAGGAGAATATCCATTACTTGGGGCATATTATTTCGAAGGATGGGATAGTTGTAGATCCTGAGAAGATTGAGGCCATCACAGAATGGTCAGCACCAAAGAATGTGACATAAGTCATATCCTACATGGGTCTAGCTGGATATTATAGAAGGTTTGTCGTAGGTTTCTCGAGGATAGCTCACCCTATCACTTCCTTGCATAGGAAGGAGAAAAAGTTTCAGTGGACAGATGATTGTGAGAAAATCTTTCAACAATTGAAGAAACTGTTAACCAGTGCCCCAATATTAAGGATTGCAGATCCAAATGAATATTTTGGTGGTGTGCACTGATGCATGCAAAGAAGGACTAGGAGGAGTCCTTAGTCATAATGGATTCATAATCTGTTATGAATCCAGAAAGTTGAAAGAGCATGAAAGGAACTATGCAACTCATGATTTGGAGTTGGCAGCCATAGTACACGCTCTAAATAAATGGAGCCATTACCTCATGGGAAGGAGGTTTGAACTAAGAATAGACCATAATGGTCTAAAGTATTTATTTGACCATCCAACCTTGAACGCTAGGCAGAGTAGGCAGTTAGAGTTTCTTTGTGAGTACGATTTAAATATCAAGCATATCAAAGGGAAGGAGAATAAAGTAGTTGATGCACTCAACAGAAGAGTACATGAGTTACATGCTACATCCATTAGCATGTACCGAACCGATATTAAAAGAATAATTTCAGAGGCTGCAAATATAGATTTGTAGTACAAGGATTTGGTAGCAAAGCTGTAGCAAGGTAAGATGCCATATAAAGTGGAGAATTATAAATTGGAAACCAATGGAACACTTATATACAAGAACATAATTTATGTACCTAATGTCCAGGACGTGAAACTTATGATTTTGAATGAAATGCATAATGTGCCTTATGCAGGGCACCCTGGATATCATAAAACTGTGGCAGGAGTCAAGAGCCATTACTTTTGGCCATGTATGTAGAAAGATATTGTTGAATACATCGCCAGATGTATGGAGTGATAGAAGGTTAAAGATGAGCACAGACACCCAGTAGGGTGGTTGCAACCTTTACCCATTCCTGAGTGGAAGTGGGAAGTGGTGACAATGGATTTCATCACCAGATTTCCCAGAACCAACAAACAACAAGATTCAATCATGGTGGTGGTGGATAAGCTTATGAAAGTGGCCCATTTCATTCCATTAAAGACTACTCACAAGGCACTGGATGTTGTCGACATCTTTATGAAGGAAGTGGCACGATTGCATGAAATTCCCAAGAAAATTGTGTCTGACAGAGACCTGAAATTTACTTCAAATTTCTGGAAGGGGATGTTCAAAGGGTTCGGAACCAATATGAACTTTAGCACAACTTATCATCCTGAGTTTGATGGACATATAAAGAGGGTGAACAGAGTAATAGAAGACACACTAAGGATGTATGTGATGGAAAAACCATCGAAATGGGAAGACTACCTACACTTGGTAGAATTCGCCTACAATAATGGGTATCAAGCATCGTTGAAGATGAGCCCATTTGAAGAACTTTATGGCAGAAAGTGAAATACTTCAGTAAGATGGGATAATCCAGCTGATAGGGCAGTGGTTGGGCCAGAGTTTCTCAAGGAAATGGAGGAACATATGCTAAAAATCAAGCAGAATTTAAAGGCTACCCAAGACAGTCAAAAACGTTATGCTAATAAGAAAAAAACCCACAGAGAGTTTAAAGTGGGTGACCATGTGTTCCTGAAAGTAAAATCCAATAGAAGTTCCCTGGAGTTGGGAAACTGCACCAAGTTGGCAGCCATATTTTGTGGGCCATTTGAAATCCTAGAAAGGATTGGGTCAGTTGCATATATGCTTGCATTACCTGCATCCATGAGTGTACATAATGTTTTTCATGTTTCATTGCTTAAGAAATATATACCTTATGCTAATCATGTAATTGATTGGAATGTGATTCAGGTGGAGCAAGAAGGTGTCCTGCAAGTGCATCCTATGTGCATATTGGACCGGAAAAGAAAGCAATTCTAGAATCGAGCCATAGGGATTGTAAAGGTCCAGTGGATCTAGTACGGTCCCGAGGATGTGACATGGGAGCATGAAGATGTTATGCGGGTAGAATACCCTCATCTTTTTAAAGATTTTGAAAAATCTTGTTGATGTTGTGTGAAAGTTGCATTGAGGACAATGCAAAAATAAGGGGAGGGGATTGTAATATCCCCAAGGATGAGCCCTGTTGTAATCATTTTTATGAATTGTAAATCATGTTTTATAGGCTGGTGAGTCAAGTATTGATAAGTTGGTAGACTTATGTGTTTATTAGGCTAGAGAGCCTAAGTGTTAAGGCCAGGATGTTTGTTTTTGTATATGTAATATGCAGAACATTAATAAAAATATAAACATCGTTGCGTGCAGATCGAACACGAAGAAAGAGTGATGAGGGACTAAGCTTCCACAGAGTGGGTAAGGGAAAGGGGGATGAAAGGTTGGAAAGAGAGGCTAAGTGTTGAGCCTAGGGGATAATCTTGGGGGCTTAAGTCCTTGGGAATAATAATTTATTATTATTCCAAAAGTTATGTGAAAAACATGTTTTTATCCTAAGTCCTAGGAGAAGAAAAGCATGCATCTCCAAGTGTGTAAAAGGGAACACATGCAGCACCAGGAAGACAAGTGTCAACCTAGGCACATGCGGTTAAATGCTGAAGCGTGAGCTAAGTTTGGGGTTCGTCCTCCATTCTGCTTTCGATTGTCTGAAATGGTGATTTATGTCTGACCTATGTATGCCTCACGCAACTCTGAGACCCGAAGCCTGCGATGTTTCCTGAGAAACCGATACACCCTCTGTATGAACTGTTGATTTTGTGTTCGACCTCTGTGTGGATTCCTTGTCACGCCCTCTAAAAACCAGTGGAAAACCTGTGGATTCAATCATGTCACTTGTGTATCTTGTAAGTCATTCGATCCGCTCTTGCAGAGTCGAGTTGTACCTGAACTATATTTGAGTCATTGCCTTTTGTGTTCTTGAGTGGAATTGACATGTTGTTGTTTCTCTTATCTTCACCTTGCCGAAATTGAGTTGAAGTTGACTGAAGAACCGGGTTGTCAGGCTCGTGGTAGAAGAACCAGGTTGTTCGGCCTGTGAGTAGCTCCCTCCAGGTGAGAGAGTCTACTGGGAAGTGGTTTTCTCCCAGAGAGAGTCCAGCACCATCTTCAGAGCTCTAATAATTCCTGATCTAGCCTATTGTTGAGGCCCGGAGATAGAGGTGAAGCACCGTTGAACTATGATTATGAAGGTGTATACTCTCGGGTGGAACATGCATGTGGGGAATGAGAGTTTGTTAGTAGTGGGAATAAGAAGGCTCCTGGAGAGAATCCTTTTGATTGCTCTGTGCAGTTTTCCTGTAACCTCAGCCTAGCCTAGGATTCCCTTGCCTTGGGTGGAGCTTAGTCCTAGCTTGGGGGTGACACATGTTTGAGCGTGATGAGCAGTGAGGTCTAAGGCTGGAAGGTTTGTGGAAGGTCTACACGTAGTTGGTGGAGTTACTACAGTTTCAAAGATAATTATATGCATGTGTATAATTTCAATTAAAATTCATATATGTGATGCTTGCGATATTATCATATATTCCTTTGCAATGATATTTACTGTTGATTTCAATCATTCTATATGTTAGCAGTAATTATATGTTTACTCTTCTTATCCATTTAACTTCATTTAAATGCATACCACATAAATATGAGAATGTTTTTGTTCAGTAGAGTCGCCCGGCAAGGGGGTTGATGGCAGGGGGACATTACACAGCATTATGGTACATATCACATACAGACATGGACCGGATAGTAATGAACAAAACAGAGTTGTATTGAAAGAGTATCACTTCTACATAAGTGATGATCGATGCCATGACTTAGCCTACATACAACATTGTGTTTACTTGTTCTACAATCACCTTAAGGAGAAGAACATATTGATGGATCAACATTAGATTTGGTCAGATGGTTGCACATGCAAGTTAAAAAATGTTTGTTTATTTCAATGGTTGTGTATGTTGCACAAAAAACTAAAGGTACTACACATTTGAAATTATTTTGAGTCCAGGCATGGGAAAGGGGAGCATGATGGAGCAGGTTCATGCATGAAAAGAGAATTACGCAGGAAAGAAATGAATTTTGCTACTACTTCATTCATTCGAGATGAAAAATCCATTGTTGAATGGTGTTCTTTAGTAATGGGAGAGGGAACAAGAACCCATGAAGACCAATCACACAAGAAATGACATGTACATAGATATTTTTGGGAGGTGGTCGATGTAGATCGATCAAAGTGG
>SNQJ01S0127690.1:0-26193 GCA_010110895.2 Picea sitchensis
AATTTATTATTTAAATAATTTCTTTTGCAAACACTTTGACTACTTTGACCTTTTGGGGCTTCTAGATGACTCATGAGGGTTCTCCAACTTCACATGGCCATAACTCTCTAACCTTGAGGAGTTATGTGATGTTCCACATACCATCGCAAATGGAATGACATGTATTATCCATCTATAATAGTCTTACCTGCAAATATATCAAAACTCGTACCATTATCCATAAAAAAAACTTGGTTCCATTACCCAATCCTTTGTGCTACCAGAATATGCTACCGGATTTTTTTCAAGGGTTGACATCAATGATAACCAACCCAATTAATAAACAATCTCCCCCTTTGGTATTGATGGCAACACTTTGATGCAATACTGAAGTCATGTCATACAATACTGAAGTCATGTCATGCAATACTGAAGTCATATCACTCATTCTCCCCCTGTGACCATCACTCCCCCTGGAACCATGCCTCTGTGCTCTGCATCTAATAAATCTCTCCCCCTTTTTCATCAATGGAAAATGTATCTTCCCATCCATGGTTTCTCCCCCTAACTGAACTATCCTTGGGGATACTTCCCTTGAATGAACTCTTCCTAAAAATTATCTCCCAACCTGAACTATCCTCTTTATGGTGCTTCCTCATGTAAATCTAAGACATATAAGATAATCATTCAAAATAATTCATTTTGGAGTAGAAATTAATTTGAGTCTCTGGTGAAGATACTCAAAGGCTACCCTTGGAAGCGGTTTTGTAAATATGTCTGCCACTTGTTCTTTTGTGGCCACATATTCAACTCTGATGTTCTTCTCTGCAACCTATTCCTATAGAAAGTGTTACTTGATTGGAATGTGCTTCATCTTGGATTTCATCATCGGGTTCTTTGAGATACTGATGGCGCTTGTATTATAACAATAGATTGGAATGGGCTCATCATACTCAACCTGTATATCTGTCAAATTTTGTTTCATCCATAGAACCTTTGTACAACATGTTTCTACTGCAATATACTATGCCTCGACTGTAGATAAGGATATTGATGATTGTTTCTTGCTCAACCATGATACTAAACACTCACCCAAGTAGAACGTTACTCCACCGGTGCTTCGTCGGTCATCAATGAAACCTGTCCAATTTTCATCTGTGTAGGCAATAAGTTATAGATCCTTTCCTTTTGGATACCATAATCCAAATTCTTCTATTCCTTTGAGATACTTGAAAATCCTCTTCACTGCTAATACATGTGATTCCTTTGGTGTTGCTTGAAATCATGCCACCTGTCCAACTACCTGCATTACATCTAGTCTGTATGTTGTCACATATAGTAAGCTGTCAATCATCAACCTGTATTGCCTCTGGTTTGTAGACTTTGAATCATCACCTTTTCTCAACTTGCAACTGGTTTTCATATGAGTGGTAACTAGTTTGCAATCTTCCATTTTGAACCTCTTTAACATTTCTCTGATATACTTAGTTTGAGAAATAAAAATTCCTTGGTTGCTTTGACGTATCTGAAGACCCAAAAAGAAGGATAGTTCTCCGAGTAATGACATTTCAAATTCATTCTGCATATCCTTTGCAAATTTATGCCTTAACATGTCATCATTGCTTCCAAAAATAATATCATCAACATAAACTTCAATTAATAAAATACTATCTTGAGTTACCTTGATGTAGAGGTTGTTCTATGCACTTCCTTTTCTGAACCCTTCCTGCTATAGATATTTATCCAGTCTAGAGTACCATGCTCTAGGAGCCTATTTTAGACCATACAAGGCCTTCTTCAATTTACACACATAATTTTCATTCTCTGACAACTGAAATCCTTCTGGTTGTTCAATGTAGACTTCTTCTTCAAGTTCCTCGTTCAGAAACGCTGATTTCACATCCATATGATACACTTTAATATTCTTGGAGCATGCATAATCTAGGAGCAATCATATTTCTTTCATTCTAGAAACTGGAGAAAATGTCTCTTCAAAGTTGATTCCTTCAACCTGTTCATATCCTTTACATACAAATCTAGCTTTTTTCCCTGTAACATGTCCATCTTCATTCAATTTATTTTTGAATACCCACTTTGTGCCAATCACATTCTTATTCTTTGGTCTTGGAACCAATTCCCAAGTGTCATTCTTCTCTATTTGATCCAATTATTCATCCATGGCCTTGTTCCAAAATTCATCCTTGCTGACCTCTTCAAAAATGTTTGGTTCAATTGTAGATGAGAGTGCTAGGTGCGTTCGTTCTGGTGAATGGATTCTTCTTCTAGTCTCAACTCCTGCATCTTTGTTTCTGATAATCTGATCTGAAGGATGATTCTTCTGTACTCATTTTCTAGGTGTCTTTGGAGGCACTTGTTGAACTTGCTCTTCTAATTCCGTCTAATCCTCTTCATCTTCCCCTTCTACTTCTTCTTCATCTTCCTTGTAAATCTGTTCCATTGATTCATTTTCTTCTTCCTTTAATTCTCATCCACCTGTTTCGTCAATTGTTACATTTATGCTTTCCACAACTTTGTTCAACCTCATATTGTAACACTTGTATGCTTTCCTTGTACTTGAGTAACCAACAAGTACTCCTTTGTCCACACGAGAGTCAAACTTTACCATTCCTCCATCTTCTCTTTTGATGTAGCATTTGCTTCCAAATACTTTGAAGTGCTTCACATTTGTTGGTCTTCCTTTCCATATCTCGTAGGGAGTTTTTTCAGTGGTGTTTATGAGAATTACTCTGTTTTGAATGTGAACCGTTATATTCACTGCATGTGTCCAAAAGATATCTGTCAATTTGGAATCTATTAACATTGTTCGAGCCATTTCATGTACTGTCCTGTTCTTTCTTTCAACAACTTTATTTTTTTGAGGTGTCCTAGCAACGAAGAATTGCCTTTTTATTCCAAGCTTGCTGCAAAAGTCCATAAATTCCTTTGAAGTGAACTCTCCTCCATTATCAGATCTCAAACATTTGATTTTTGAATCCATTTCATTTTCAACCATTTCTTTGTAGACCTTGAATTTTTCAAAAGCTTCCACCTTATTCTTGAGAAAGCAAACTGCAGTCATTCTTGTATAATCATCAACTAATAACATAAAGTATTTCTCATATTTTAAACCCTTTGTTGTAGTTGGTCCAACTAGATCAGTATGCACAATTTCCAGTGGTATTGTCGTTGAATATTCTTTTGATTTAAACTTGGTCTTTGTTTTCTTTCCTTGTTGACAATGCTTGCATAAAGTGTTGGTTGGTTTCGTAATTTGGGGCATTTCTCTAACTGATTATTTTTTGTTGACTTTGACAAGGTTATCAAAGTGTATGTGACCCATTATTCTATGCCATATCCAACTTTCATATTCCTTTCCTAGACAACACTTTCCATTTCCAATTTCACTTAGTACATATATGTTGCTTGAAGTTCTTGCAGCTACTGCAATCAATTTTCTTGAACCTTCTTTTCTTATCTCGCACTTTTGTGAATTGAAAGTAACTTTATGACCTTTGTCACACATTTGACTCACACTTAGAAGATTATGTTTCATATCTTCTACTAGTATAACATTTTCTGCCTTGGTATTCTTGTTTCCAATTCTGACTGTGCCTTTTCCAATGATTTTATCTTAATCATTATTTATGAAGGAGACTCATCCATCTCTTTCCTTTATTAATGTAAGAAACCTATCTTTATCACCTGTCATGTGTTTTGAACAACCACTGTCAACATACCAACCATGTTTCTTCTACTTATCTTGTAGAGAGAGTGTGCATTCTTCATTGCTATATTGATTCTACTTTCTTATCCATGTTCTCTTCTAAAGTTACTATCTGTGACTGTTGTTGTTCTGTTGTGGTTCTCTAGGAGGAACTGTCATTCTTCAATCTTTGTCCATGTGTCCAAATTTGTTACACTTGCAACATTCCACTTCAGTGCTCAATGATTCAAAGATTTTGTAACTTCTTCTCTGTGTTTCAGTGGGCCTTCTTGGATAACCCTTTTGTGTATGACTTTCAAATTTGTTTATGTTCCTTTTGTTAGCTCTGCAATTCATAACTTTATGTCCAAAATTATTACACGCATAACTTAAAACAAAAAATATAATTTGATACCCGGGAGTTGAAGATATTTTGAAAGGACTTGTTGTTTTGAATCCCTCTTCTTCCCGAGGCCTATCTGTCGGTCGTTGATTCTGAAATATGAATCTTCTCGGTGGAGGAGTGTCCCTGTAATCTTCTTTGTAGGTCTTCATACCCCCTTTGATTGTTTCTGCATAGATTTTTGGATATGTTTCTTGTTCTGTTGTTTTGGAGATTGATCCCTTTTCTGTCTGATTGTATTCAAGTCCGGACTTGTCATGATGAGGCTTTTGACTGTTGATAACGTCATCCAAAACTTTTGAGTTGTTCTACATATTTTTTTTTGAATATCCTTTCTTAATGTGACAATCTCTGCTTCCAAATTTCCAATGATTTTGTCTCTTTCTTCTAGTTGTTTTTTGAGTTCTTCTTCAATTCTTTTATCTTCTTCTATTTGAACCTTCAAATTTGTGATCATTTGTTCTAGTTCCTAAGTGTCTTCTTTCTTGTCTAGTTCCTCTTGTAGCTTCTTGTTTTTCTTCTTTTCTCTTCTTATAACTTCTATGGAACACAACAATTCTTCTCGGTAGTCAACTTTTGCCTCTTCATATTCTTCTTCTGTGTCTTATTTGTCAGAGTCTTCTACTTCCATGAATAAAACTCTTTCTGTCTCACTGCCATTAAATTCATCTTCATATGATGATGAGATGTCTTATTTGGTGCATAAGGTTTTCTTGAAAACTTTCTTTGTGGTACGTTTTCCTTTATATGTTTGTTTGCTATTTGAGTAATATTCATCATTCCTCTTATTTTTCTTATGAGAACATTTGTTAGCAAAATGACCAATACCATCACAAATAAAACAAATCAAAGGAAACTTACCTCTATATCTTCTGCTGGTTCCCTTGCTCAATCATCTTCCGAGATGTCACTGCTGCTGCTATGTTATTTTTCCTTTTGCTTTCCTTTTTTCTTTGACCTTTTGGATGCTTTGAAAGCTACTTCTTTTATATCTAGATTTTCCTATTCAGTTCTCATTTCATATGCTGTGAAGATTCCATGTTGTTCATCCATGTTTATTGAGTCTAGATATGCTCTTTCTTCTAGTGCTGATATCTTAGGGTCAAATCTCATAGGAAGATATATTAGTACCTTTTGAACAATTACAAATTCTTTGGTTTCTTCTCCCAATCCTATGGTTGCATTTACTATTTCATTGAATTGTAATAAATAAGCTGAAATATTCTCATATTCCTTCATCTTTAGTTGTTCAAACTGACCTCTGTAAGTTTGAAGCTTTGCTTCTTTGACTTTTGAATCTCCTTCATAAATATTTTGAAGTTTGTCCCAAATCTATTTAGCGGATTTACAATGTATAACTTTAGTGAATAACGATTCACAAATACAATTTAGAAGTGAATTTGTGGCTTTGGAATTATTTTGACCGAGTTTTATTGCTCTTTCATTTGTTGGCGGAACTGATGGTTCTTTGTATCCATCTACAAATGATTTCCAAATTTCAAATCCCTGTGCCTATATATGTTTTCATCCTTCTGCTCCAAAATGCATACTTTTGTCCATGAAACTATGGTATTCCATTTTTATACATGTTGTTTCTCTCCATGATCTTCCTTTCAGTGGTTAAACTAATTTCTGAAGGAACCTGCTCTGATACTAATTGTTGGATTTTCTGGGGGTGAATCATTAATATAGAAATTTAATCCTTTTAACCATATAACAGAAGTATTATGTCTGAAATGTATATTATCATCCAATAGTACAAAGTAAATAAACAATGAACAAATGAGCAACCATGCATGCAGAGTACATCAGTGTTTTCAGAAGTAGGCAAACTTTGGGAAAACCAAGAATGGTTACTCTTATCTTTGAGGATTACATTCATTGGAAGAGCTTAGCTTCCTTTTTTTTCTAGCTACAACTGGAAGGAGGCTCCAACCCCTGGTTCGCTCAGGCTACAACCGAGATCCTCCAGCTCCCAATTCTCTTGCTACAACCCCTATGTTCTCCGGCTACCAATCGGAAAGTGGCTACAACCACCTGTCATGACCTGTCCAACCCTTGATGTGAAGTAATCACTATCAGATATGCACTGTAAAACTATACCAACCAGTACCAATGACCTACAACCAACTGCTGCCTGCAATCCAACTTGTACCTGAACTAGTCATATATCAAACAAAATCTGTATACGTGACATTTTTGCAACTTTGCCGCATATTTGCATGTATCTGTTGTACAACCAGCAATATTAAAACCTATATCGTGTATGCAACCTATGTATGCCTTTTTGAAAACTAGGGTTTCTTTCTTCTGAAAAATACTGATCCTCTACAACTTCTTTCATAGATCTGTAACCTTTCATTGTATCCATACTGTAACTATACCCTATGCATACATCATCATATAACACATCATGAAGCATCTATATCTCTCTGGTCGTATTATGTATAAGAGATTAGTATTGTAATCATGAGACAAGTAATCAACCCTCGCATGATGAAAGACATCAAACCTTTGATATTTCGGCTCTCAATGCATCAACCATTTCACAACCACTTCACAAATACAAACTCTCAAACATGTACCACAAAAACCCTTAGCCATATTCTAAGAAATACAAGATGTTCCTCTACAAAGAGTATCAATGATAAATATACTATAAGTGTATTTCTGTAGATCTGACTTATACAAAATATTCAACCCATTCTCTCTAGGGAGAATTCTCAAATCTCATAACCATTTCTCATGCATACATCAAAATCCAACTATTCATAAAATAAGACATACATTTTGAAACAATGGATAGATCTGATGTATCAATCGCGTAGACCTTCTGGGAGCTTGATCTCAGAATATAGAACCTCACCATCTTCTTCATCTTCTCAAGTTTCCATGGCTTTACCCACATGTGTACACCCTAATCACTATAGCCCGTGTATGTATGCACCCAATACACTATCAAACGCGCATATGTACACACCTAAGCACACCGTCATTCCTCATTACCTCTAAATTAGGGTTTTTAGTATGCAGTAGCGAATTCCAAAACTTTCACCGTCAACCCTTTGCGCTACCTCAGACTTTGCAGCTTCAGATGTATCAATGAGTTACTTGCAATGATACCTTACACAACAAAGATTATTCAATGTGTTCAAGTGTGTGATTAAATGAGAGATCTTGTCTCTTATTTATACTTTCATGTAACATCAATCCCACTTTCTGCTTATTTTAGTATTTTTCCATTAAATTTATTATTTAAATATTTTTTTTTTTTCAAACACTTTGACTACTTTGACCTCTAGGGGCTTCTATATGTGACTCATGAGGTTCTCCAACTTCACATGGCCATAAATATCTAACCGTGAGGACTTATGTGATGTTCACATACCACCGAATAATGACATGTACTATCATCTAGAATAGTCTTACCTAAAATATATCAAAAATCATACCCATTATCAATCAAACAAACAGGAACATTACCCAAACCACATTGCTACCGAAATTCGCTACCAGACTTTTTCCAAGGTTTGACATCAATGGCTCCAATCCAATTAATCAACAATGTATTCTTCCACTAGACTAAAACTTCCTTGATGGCGCACTGACGGAGATGACACTCATCGTGGTCCAAAACTTATTGGGGTTACAACCAAATGGAACCCTTCTTCATCTAATTTAGGAGACTAATTTTTATTTTGGGCTTATTCTGTCCTTTCTTTAAGAAAGAGCCACAAAAATATGGATCTTAGAGTGGTGAGAAAGAGCTAACGAACCACTAATTTATGGTTGATAATTTTATAAGGACCATAAATTTTGGGTGCAAGTTTTTGATAGTGTTGAGATTTGAGTGAAGTTTTATTATAAGGTTCCAGATGAATAAACACCTAATCCCCAGCTAAAAATTGGCCTGAATGACCCTGATCTACTTGTTTCTTCATGTGATTCTAATACGTGACCAAATTTTCTTTGTGTAACACACCCGTGACGGGGCATAACAAAATTTCTCTTTTAACTTCTTTAGATTCACCTTTCTTCAATTGCAGGTTCTTCCAATCCGCGACTCTTTGCTGAGTCCCATTTTTGAAGGGTTTGAGAAACAGGTGCTATATTTCCATGCTATCCCCTTCCTTCATGTGAACTCAAGCTATGACCACAATCCTATCAAAAGGCGCTTCACGAATTCGCATGTCAGTTATTTTCATGAACTGACACGACTTTCGACTCCCGAACTCTCAAACTAGAGCTTAGCGCGTACTAGCTCCTCCCTTAACAGCACGGTAATGTGACCCTCACTATAGAGCCAATCTTCCGGCCTTCGTTTCGGAGACGCTCTCCTTATTTCAAAACCTAGCTAGCGGGACTCCTTGAATCAATGATTCACACTCTCTCGCGATCCAACGGTTCTGATATCCTCTCTCGCGAATCGAGTTTTCGCGTTTCGCGACTTTGGAGGTTAGCTTACCTTTGTTTCCCAATTCCCAATTTCCCAATATCTACTTTCCATATGAACGATCTGGATCCCTCCTTCGTCAATGACTGTTATCCTTTCATGAAATCAGACTTAGAGAGTTCTCATGAATCCTATCTCTAACTTTTCCTGGGTTGTGAGTCAATGAAACACTTGATCTCTTGCCACACATCCCTTCTCGATTGAAGGCTAGGATCCTTTTGTGAACTCGAACTTCACGAGTTCTCATGACTCCTATCTCTGACTTCCCGAGTTGTGAGTCAATGAAACATTGATCTCTCATGTCCTTCGATGGATGACTAGGATCGCTTTTATAAACTCAGACTTCGCGAGTTCTCATGAATCTTATCTATGACTTCCTGAGTTTCTAGTCAGGGAAATGCTTAATCTCGCCACGTGTCCTTCTCGATGGATGGTAGGATCTGCGAACTCAAATTCACGAGTTCCTAAATCTTATCTCGACTTCCTGGTGCCGAGTCAGTGAAACGCGATCTTTCACCGTAATGCCCCTTCTCGATGGTCGACTAGGATTGTTGCGGCTCCAACTCCTCAGGTATTCTCCTCCTAGATTTTCATCGAAGGGTTCTTCCTTCGAAACCTGTGTGTTTTCTTCCATGTACCCTTCCCAACACCAATGTCTAGGATTGACCTCGCAACTTCCGACTTCGCAAGCTCTCACTCTCCCCCTCGCAAATATTCTGAATTTCGATCCTTTGAACTCTCGGATCTGCACCTGTCCCCCTGACGATGGACATTTTCGATGATTTCAAAACTTCGGGACTTCAAAAAGTCCATCATGAAATTCCAAAAGGTTAAATATCGTGCCCTTTCCTCTAGATCCAACGACTATTGGTCCGCGCTCTTAGGTAACCACTGAGATATGATCTCCTCACATATATAATGGTCCAAATATTTCACCGCGCTCAATCCAACGATGCTGTTGCTCCTCCTCCTGAGATTTCTCTTTCTTCGTTGAATTGGAAGATTTCAGATGTTTGAAGGTCTTGACTGGTTTATCTGTAAAGCCCTGATGTATGGTCTCCAACTTCCTCTTTCCCTCTTGGAGCTTACGAGGCAAAGAACAAGTTCGCCTCTTGAACCTCATCTATGCTTCTGCGAAGCACTTACCTCTTTTGAGCTTGGTTCATAGGGATTTTGAATTATCATATGGCTTGCATTAGGTATAGTGGATACGGATGCGTGACGCTTGATCAATGGTCGGTCACATCGCTTCTAGTTTCATATTTAGTCGTATCAGCGTGCGATTCTCTCGATGTGAACTCTGATCTCGCCAATCCGACGGTCAGGTAGGGTCCCGATAGATCCCGCGGATCATGGTCCGTTTTATCGCTACTTCAGGTTCGAGGAGGATCCATCCCTTCATGATGATTGCATTCTCTGAACTTGCGAAGACTGATGGAGTCGAGGCGCTAACGCCTATGCGCCCCTTCTTCAAATCTAATGGTCACAGTGCTCAGATTCTCTCAGGCCGGTCTCGATCCATTCACCTTCCGGGATAGTCTCTTTACTTGGATCTCACCTTGTATTCCTGGGCTTGGTTGGCTCTGGTATTAAGAGCTTTGCGCTCTTTCTCTTGAACGTAATGCTTGGGTATTCTTCCGCACCATTACGTTCATTTATTAACTTTACTAGAACAAAGTTATCGATCTCATTTGCCTCCAGGCCTATTGCATATATTTTCACTAACTCTCACAGGCTTAACAAGATTCTTCCTCCAAGGGACTCAAAATTACTAGGAGGGTATACATGCGTACATGAAACTACAATACCTAGGGTCGACGAAATCACAGTTCATGGCTCTGGCTTATGCCACCAGGATGGAAGCATTTACGAGTACAATTCATGTCCGAACCATATAATTTATTACTTGCCTAAACACACAATCAAGAAAAAATAAAAAGGGATACAATATAACCACTAATAAATCATGCAAATCCCTTAAACATTCATAGGATATCAAACTTTAACTCATAGTACCATAAATACACAAGATAGATTACTTATCTGTGGGTGGTAGCCAACTAACTTCGGCTGTAGATTGTTCGTCTTTCCACTCGACCATAGGCTCGGAGGAAATCATTCTTAGCACTCGGCCACCCACGTGCCAAGACATGATATCACGAGGGAACTCTCACAGTTCTCAAAGTCTTCTCTGCTTGAGCTTCTGCAAGGGTTCTGTTCTCTGTAAAATTTTAGAGATTTCTCTCTCTATTATGTCCTCGGCGAGGTTTATCAGATGCTCACTCAGCATCAAGCTCCTGGCCTTCTATTCATTATCCCTTGGAGAGCTCCACGCATCTCCCTTACAAGATTTCGGCTCTGGTATGCTCTCTCCTTATCTGTGGTTATCTGTGTGTATGTATCTTACCTTCCTTCTGTCAGAAGAGGCTCAGATCTGCAGGTCTCTGTGGTACTTCAAGCTGACATTCAGAAGCTCGACCATGCTTCCATTCAAGGGGTGGTTGATAATTTAACCACCGGTCCTTTCTTCATTTATTGATTTCTCTCCTTGGGATCGAAGGAGATTTATGATCTATCAAAGGAAAATTTGGGGTTGTTGATATAATGAACCCTCTTATATTGCTTTCTCAGTCTTTCCTCTAGTGATATGTTAACCGAGTACTTTCAAGGCTTCACCCGCAGAGTCAGGTTAATGGTAACTCAAAAATAATACATTTACACTGTCCCACATGCCTTAGCATGGTAATCCTATTTTATGATTAATTACAAACTGGGGAAACATGGATATTACAATTCCAGCCTTAAAGGAATATTGTCCTAGATGTTCTTTCTCAAAACACATGTCATGCCTTTCTCATTCAGTTGTTTAAGAAATCTTGATCAGCCTTTCTCGGTCATGTTCTTTTTCAGACCCTTAATCTTGGTCACCTGCTTTCAATAATTCTTGGACAACAAGCATGTTAATCGCCCAGTCTTATGAAAAACATTGCATAAAATTTCTGGGAAAATTTTTCATATTCTTATCACAATAATTATCTGTTGGAAAGCCTTCACAAGAGGGTGAATCAGTTGTTACCGATGCTTAAACAATTATGCTTATTTTTAAACTCTTTACATAGCACTCAATGACAATCCTCACCAATGATGCGGGGAAGTAAGCAATAGACATTCAACATCATTCACGCACATATAAGATACGAGGACAGATATTTCTGAAACCGAGTGAAACCTCTTCTTCTTTATATATGATAAGTAATCTTTACATTCCTTACATTATCTGTAAGGCACAGTAAACACAAATGAGATTATACCTCTGTTTTACAAGCTACTACTTGCTTAGAGTACCAACTCTCTGATTTCTCTAGCACCACTAGAAGGAAGAACCAACTCCTTGGTTTTTCCTTCTAGTGGGTTCTAGAAGGAAGCAACAACTCCTAAGTGTTCAGCACCAACTAGATGGAAGAACCAACTTCCAGTCACGCAGGCATAAACCTTTCTTGAGAGAACAACATTTCTCCCTTGTGCCACCTTGCCACCCTGGTTTCTCTGAAACAGCCAGATGGGCTTCTAGCTCCTGTGTTCAGAAGCACCCACTTTAACCTCACGAGGACAACTTTTCCTCCCTACCACCATGAAGTAATGTAAATCTTTGCTACTAAAACCTATTACAGTGATAAATGTTTGTTAATGACTTTACCCGGTATCATCTTTGTTCTTCTACACTGCTCTTCTCTGTCTACATCAATGTCCTTGCATCTTCTTGGCTTCACGATCTTATCTTTTCTCTACAGGGTACTCAACCTTCTTTTTACTGTCCTCCATCTCTGTTGTCGCTTCCTGCTGCACTTTTATGCTCTGTTGCGCCATGTCCCTTATCTGCACCATTCCTCTTCTGTGCATTTTGGTTGCTGCACTTTGCCTCCTTCTACCCACCTCAATCCCGCTCTCAATAACCAGCCCTCACATCTCTTCTCTATTCAGTATTTAGTCTCTTTGCACCTTGTGCATCCCCTGTGTGAAATGCTTCTGCATGCTCTCCCATGTCAGTGCTCTGCCTGATTATCGTTGCAACTCTTCAGCCTCACAACCCGTTAAAGCCGCATTCATCATCTTTGGGTGTATATAGAGATTCCTTCACTGTCTAAGTGAGACTCTTCATCTTCTCTATCATAGTCAAGCTCATCCCTCTGTTGCGGTTTCCACAGGCTTGAATTCTCTTCCTCATCAATCGCCTCTATGAAAATCTTCATTCACTGGACGAAGCTTGGAGAATCGTCATCTCCTCTGGCAATCACGCAGAAGTCTCTTGAGGTCCTACGTAAACAATCAGTGGTTTCTAACAGTTACAGTGTGAACCTTGGAAATGGAGCCTGGCTATGCTATCTCCTTCCACTTATGTGACCACTGGTGGTGACCACCAGCTACATCGACATTTTGACATTTCATCATTCGACATTTCGACATTCCTGTGGTGAAGAGTTATCTTGGCGCTCCATGTCACGATCCTCGAAACCCCGAAAAGGTGGCAGACTGGCTTCATCATTTCAGCGTTTCACATTTCTCCATTTCGCCATTTCGCATGTCGTGAATTCCTGTTGCAAGGTATCTCGAATCTCCAAGTTGCAATCCCCAAAATGGGTTTTAGTTGTTCGCTGCTACGCAATTTCTCATTTCGGCACTTCAACGTTCTTGTGGTGAAGGATTCTCGACTGATCTCTCCTCCAACTCCTGGTATCCGAAACTCCGATTGATGTGCTTGTTTCGAGATTTTTTGCGTTTCTCACATTTGACTTTGGGACTTCTATGATGAAGAGTCTTGACTCCTGACTCCTCCAACTCCGATTGGCCGAAAATCGGTTGATGACCTTATTTCAGGATTTTCGGTGTTTCGCCGACCTAAAACGCCGAGGCTCCTGTGATGAAGTCTTGACTCTTGACTCCTCAACTCCCAGTATCTGAAACTCTGGTTGGTTTGCCTGTTCTGGGATTTTGTAAGCCCACCGCTTCTCCCTAGCACTTTAAGCTAACGTGCATGTTCTCTGGTCAACAGCAGTGGTTGGACCATCGCGTCCGGATCACAACACTTGAATCTGTCCTCCATCTGCAATACTCGACCTATCTGAATTTGGAATCTGATGATCATCGTGAATTCTCATTGGGATCCAATGATCACTGTCACTTCTCCTCCCAAGTTTACACATCCTCTTGACTTGGAGTAATTTCTAAGTGTGAAAGGCCTCGACCTTTGATTTGTCTAAGATCATGTGAGTACCTTATCTCTCTTGAGCTTTGGCAATGGGGTTAAACCTCATCCTGGTTTTACCTATGCACTGTGTGCGACTCTTCGCTAATCCTCCTGAGATTACGTTTTTCCTGTTTTTCCATCGCACTACATACTCGATCTTTCTGCCATCAATGACAAGCACCTCTTCCTATAAACATGCCAACAATCTCCCCTTTGGCATTGATGGAAACCCTGAACGACTACGCTAATCTATTTGGAACTCCAACTGTAGCATTCGATTCAGGAACACTCCTTTTCTCTCCCTTTGACATTAATGTCAAAACAATCTCCCTAATTTTGTTGTAGTATTTTTAGGAGTATGATATTCAATCAATACAAAATCTAACAGGATGGACTCTCTTAGGTGTGAGACAGGATGACGCAACTTCTGTCAGAGATATTCAAATGGTGTCTTTGCTAGAGGGGTTTTAGTAAATATGTCTGCAATTTAATTTCTATAGTTGGAATGTAATGGACACAATTGGTGATTGGTGACCTTCTCTCGGAAAATGGTATTTGTAAGAATATGCTTGTGCTTGGAGTGGAATACAGTTGGACACACTTATGGCACTAGTGTTATCATGGAGTGGGATCGATTGGTGCAGCGTATTTACCTCCAAGTCTGCAAGTGTTTGAATCATCCATAATACTTAAGTGCAATAGGTAGCATCGAAGTCACTCTGGATTGCTTGCAGGAGCGAGCCTGACACCCATCAGTTTAATGTCACGATTTGTTTATGAAGAGATGATGATGATCAAATGGAAGAAGCTCCAGAATGATACCGTCTCAACTCTGAAACTAGGCCAAGCATGCATGGGCAAATGAGGTCCTAGATAAACTTCAAACAATGAGTCGTAACAAAGGGGGGAAGACTTGTATATGAGAAAGTCATGAAGTTCTGTCACATAACGTCAGGTTTCTAACAGACTGGAGGAAAGCGTCTAAACTCAAGATCCTCTTACATCCAAACAGAAGACCAGAGAGTGCAATAATGTAACAACAAATCCTTTATCATAACATAAGCGCAGCAATTCGTACTTGGATATTCGATCATGAGAACTCTCACGACGAGACGAAAGCATAGACAGATACAAGCGTTTGTCATAAAACAGAAATCTCAAACACAGATGCACGACCACAGAACCAGAATGGTTATTTGAAAACCACGGTCGGGAGCTTTTGCTCTACCATCGATAGATATAAAAATGGCAAAAAATGCCTACAAATACTCAAAACAAAAACATCAACAAAATCGAGACGCTGCGGTAAAACTTTTACGTCTGCATGGCCCGACAATCTGCATCTGCAGTCTCTGCATGATCGTGCACTTATGGCGACGCAATCGAACTCCTGACAGTTCCGTGTTGAATCGATGTGTCTTTAATTCGTCGTCGGACTTTCCCATTATGGTAGAGACGATGTCTAACCACCGCCAACTACCCTAATAACTGCTTCATTGGGATTGAAGTTAAGCTGACCAACTCGACACTTTTCGGCGGCGTGGAAGACTGCTGGTACTCTGCGACATGGATTGGCTGAGCGGCCTGATGAATGGCGTGGAGGCCAATGTGAGGAGGATGGGGAGAATAATGGGAGTGGTGACACCGAAACTATGGGGGTGTGGGAGAGGTTACAAGAGAAGACACATGGCGGAAAACAATAAAGCCAAAGGGCAGGAGAGTAGATATGATGGACGCACTTTAATGGGAGGCTGACGGCCCGGAGAGAAGGCGGGACACATGGCGGGTGGTGGGTGGATGATGATGATATGGGAAAGGGACCGAACAGACCAGAAGGAGATGGACAGATGTCGTAGGATGAGGAAAGGGATAAAGGAGCAAGCCTCATCGCATGGTCAGATGGAGAATAGATGGCAGGATGACACAACAAAGGGGAATTGCGTTGATTCGCGCTACAAAGCAGCCGAGGATGTCCGGGTTGCTTGTGCGTTGTTGATCCGGGCGCTTCAATTGCGGCCATCGAAGAGATGCGTCCTCGATTCCAGACCCCACCCCTCTGCTTAAAAAGGTGTTAGAAGAGCGGGGGTCTGAATCTGTATATACGATTGATCCGGAATCCAGATGCTTGCCTTCCAGATTTGGTTTCCATTTAAATATGGATGCATTTACATCCCAAACTTAGGGTAAGTGGGTTTTTAACCCGCTCCTTCGCATTTTAACCCCGTTGAAATATTGCTAACATTTTGGCTCCATGGGGAATAAAATTAAGTCCCTGTAGAGTACTCTAAGAACACTTTTGCATATTTAGTGCCTTGCTGTTGGGATATGGAGTCATTTATTAAGCTGAAAAACAAAAACAATATTTACAAAAGAAAGAGCCGACTGCGGCTCACAAAAATCATTTTTTCAAGAAACATTTACTGGCCATTCAAAACTTCTTCGCCTTCCAAATTCTACAACCTGTAAGTTTTATTTGGAAATATCTCAGAAATTTTGAGGGGTCCAATCCAGAGGGATTCAGATTTACCATGTTTTCCCTTATATTTCATTTGTGCATCCTATTTGAGTACCAGATCACCCTGCTCGAATTCTTTCTTTTTGCTCTTCTTGTCAAAATCCTGTTTGATCTTTTGCTGAAAGTGACTGCATTTTTTGTCCAGCGACCTGTTCTCTGATCTGCTGCACTTCCACCATCTGATGAATCCTTCTGATCATATGATTAGAGTTCCTCCTTCAAAGTCACGGAAATTCACCACAGATAAGGCAAGATGAGTAGGGAAAAGCTCTATTATGTAAGCAAGTTGGAAAGGTGAGATGCTGAGGGACCTTTTTGTTGTCACCTGATCAACCCATAGATAAAATTTGAGATTTGAATCCCAAACCCTCTTATTATCCTCAGTAGCTTCTTGATGACTTGATCAGACTTTATTGGGACTACCAGTCCGTTTCCTTAGCGAAAGGGATATTAATAGAGGAGTAGAGTGGAATGAATAAGTGAAATCCCAAATTGTTCTCAAAATTTGAATAGAGGCTCAGACTTGAAGGGGGGCGACGTTGTCAGTGACAATTTTGCTAGGAAAACCAAATTTGGCTATGATATCTTTCCAGGAAGTTGATTATTACTTTGTGAGAAGTGCTCTGGTAGGGACAACTTCCATCCATTTAGTGAAATAGTCTGATGCGTCGGAATCCATCTGTATGCTGACCCACTTGAGGAGGATGAATTTCTTCGATGAAGTCAATCCCCACTACTGAAGGGTGCCAAAATACCAAAAGGCAATGGCAGTGATTTGAACTGCTGCTTTCCTGAGAACTTATAGCATTTGATGAAGCTCTGATTTCTCTACAGACACAAGGGAATAAAGTGTGCTACAGCCGAAGGATCTTGCTTGTAGAGTTGTGGTGCTGGAAGTGGTATTTTCACAGATCGCTATGGAAATCGAACATAACCTTCTGGGCTTCCTGCAGGTCCAGACACCTTAAAAATACCCATAGAGGGACTTTCTGAGTACAAGGCTTGGTCAATAGGGTATATCTGACGCTTTGAAGAGTGCAGCTCGTAGCCACTTTTCCCAATCCATCAGCAGGCTTTAATTCTTGCAGAAAATACAAGATATCCTTGTACCGAGGGCATGATGCTAGTGATAGGGAACCCTGGAAATGCTTGTTGGATGGCTCAGCTTGCTCATTGATGAGATTAATTCCCAAAGGCTTTTGAATTGGATTCAACCAGCAACTTAGCCAAACCACCTTGCTTATCAGCTTGGTGGGCTCAATCTCCAGATCAAACTCTAGGATCTTGTGGCTATCCATTTACCTCTCCTCCCGTCCATGTCAGGTTGTATAAAATGTGTCCTTCACAGAAGCCGAAGGAACATATGAAGTGATCCTCGAGTGCAAGACATAGACTCTGAAGCTTTGAGATTCCGCAATGCATGGGCCTGCTCCATGATCTCGTACTCGAGTTCTGCATCTCTCAATGCCTTTCTGGCAGAAATAGGGTTCTCTTGCCCTTGATCATTTTCTGGAACTGTAAGCTACTGTATCACAGGAAGTGAAAGAAAATATCAGAAAGTCTTGGGAATAATCGGGACTGATTAGCACAGGTGCCTCGATCAACGCTCTCTTTATTTGAACCAAAGACCACGGGTTGATGGTCCATTTACTTCATTTCCTTGCTTGAGAGCATTGCTGTGATGTGTTTTGCCAGTTCAACAAAATTTGAGACGAATCGTCTTAGAAAATTAATCTTTAAAAGGCCTAAACCTCCTTCTTAGATCTGGGAGTGGCCGAGGCCTGAATTGCTTCTACCACTGCTAAGGTCAATTTTACTCCCTCTGCTGATACTATGGCAATGCAATAAACTCCCCTCCTTCATAGCAAACAGCGATTTCTTGGGGTTTAAAGACCGTGTACCTCCGACATTTCAGGAAAACTTTCTTCAAGTAGCAGCAGTGCTCCTTGTCTGTCCTGGAGAAGATCGTGATATCATCCAAATAGATCACTACAAGCTGATTACTTGAGAAGGCTATATCCATAGCTGAAAGCTGGAAATGTTGCTCCTGCATTCATCAATCGAAAAGGAATTGCAGCACATGAACGTGCCCAAGAAATTAGTGAGGGCTATTTTTTCTCTATCCTCAGACATGACTGATATCTGATTGTAACCAGGAGAAACCATAAATCATGGATATCTAGATGCACCAGTGACCCTCTGCGGTGTCAATGTGTGTTCCATGTTGGGCGGGGATAATTATCTTTCCTTGAACTCCTGTTTAGGTTTTTGAAGTCGACACAAAGCCTGACTTCTCCACTTTTCTTTCTTATCGGGACCGATGGCCACCCATTTGGAATATCTTAAGAGAGGGATGATATGGGCCTCTAACAGCTTCTTCACTTCTTTCTCCATGAAGAGAGCAGCAACATGGGATTTATTTTCCTCAGCTTCTTCTTAAACGGCTTCCTTCCTCCTTTTAGTGGAATCTTGTGTTCGATGACTGATGTGTCATATGTCTTAAGATGTAGGTCCGTACATTACATCAGCGAATTCTTTCAACAACTCAGTATATTCCTCCCTATGTTCCCCGGTCAAACGACAACCCTGACAAACTTGGGCTCCTCTGGTGTGCCAATGTTGCACTCAACTGTGTCAGCATCATCACCTGAAATTCACCTTCACTACCACATCATTCCCATTGAACAATCTTTCTAACTGGACTAGTCCCCTCGGGATGTAATTGTTCAGTAGTTGAATAATCTGATGATTAGAAATTTTATTCAACACTGAAGTGGGGGTCCTCTTCCATGTCGGGATCTCCGTCAATGTGCAATGCAGAAAAATCCTCAACAGATTGGAGAAATTTTTTCGATTTCCAAATCATCTCCAAATACCCTCCAATGTGACCTTTGACATTGTCTGGTACAAAAGGTCTATATTTTATTTCAACATCTGATATGTTAAGAATGAAGCGTAGGAACTTCAAGAAAACTAGCTGTGACAACTAAAAAATCGGCTAAAGCATTTTCCTCCCTCAGAATGAAAGAAATGTTAAAATCCAGGAAGAAATTATCGACTAGGTCCCACGTTCCTGTAGTTCTTGAGCCGAGGATGCTTTGATAAACATTTTGATATATTTGGACAATCAATTCTGCATCTCCAAACACAATATCCTCCTTTATTCCCATTTCTTTTGCAGCCTCATACCTGAAACAAGAGCTTCATACTCTACCTACATTGTTGGTGACTTCGAATTCCAGCCTTTTGACAGAGATATGGTCTCTTGATAAATATGAATACCACTCGATCACCCTACACCTACTAGAGGAAGCTCCATCAAAGAACAACTTCCAAACAAAGGCAGTTGGAGGAGGCATCTCCTGGTTAAGAATGGGCCACTTTTGGATCTGTAAAGGGGCCTCAGGAGCTTCAGTAATATGTAACAAACTAGACCCTAAATCAATTAATGAAAGCGCAAAGATGGGGTGATTAGTGGGGAGTTTGATTCATCGTTGACAATATAGGCTAGCTGGTCTTCTCTGTACAACCTCCTGTGTTCCCCTCCAAAAGCTGGAATGGTGGCATATGCTCAAAGATCCCATCTGTAACGTTCCTCAGTCTCTCTTAATCAAGACAGAAAACAGCACATGCCAAACTTGGGAGAACATCAACCCTACCACAATATCCATGACCATACTCTTCATGGGCAGCTGAAACAACTACCAAGGTCACTTGATGACTCCCCAAACATTGCACCCTCCTGGAGTAAAAACAGAGTAGGGTCATGATGGGCTCTGGTGACTTCCAATCCTAACTCTTCCATTGGCGTTTGGGAATGAGGTTGTGAGAAGCCCACGAATCCATTAAGAAGTTGTGCAACACCTTATCATAAATGTTCAGGGACATGTGTAGAAAGGGGGGGATGAGTCATCACTATCTTCTACCATGGGTCCTAGGAAAATTGCTGGATTTTTACACGGAGGTTTATGGAGTCTGTGAGGAGGCATGAGGCTTCGGACTGTAAAAGCTCAGAGAAGCGTTTTTAAATTCTTCATGTTTAACTAGCTCTGAGTGAGGGGGTACAGGGATTCTGATCTTTTTGAATTTCATGCTCGAAACTAAAGGAAGATGTAAGCTTTGGAATTTCTCTTATTTCCGGAACATGGTGTTGGACAATGGGAGAGAGGAGTTGAGCCTTCTTACCTCTGTGACTGTCTGCAACTTCTAGAAGGTTTCTCTGTTCTAGTGGACTGCTCGAGAATATCAGGTGCTGCTGTCTTTTGTCGGACCTCAGGTTGCACCTGCCCCTCGGCCGCCGATAGCCTTGTCTCCCTTGCTCAATTCATTTAGCTGACTATCCATGAGACTCCTCATGGCTACTTGGAGTGAGATGAGGAAAAGGAGGTGTCTCCCAAGCAGTGGATTTCAGGATCAAGCTCATCTGTCTCCCTTTCTTCTTCTTTGGTCATAAAATTGTTCTGAAAAGGAGCCACAGATTCTCTGAGTCTTCCAGCCCTCTTCCAGCTCTCTGTGCATAGTGCGGAGGGCCCGATATTATTAGGCCTCTGGAAACCCCTTTGATTTCTGGCGCTCTGGGAAGGCCTTTATTCATTTTTCTTCCTTTTCCACTTAAGTCTTTCCATCTCTTCGGACATAAACTTCATCATCTGGGTCAGTTCATCCACTTGATGTGAACCTTGACAGGCCAGAAGTTGAGAGCCACAGAGACTTTCCCTTTCTTAAATACAGCCTTGCTCCTCTGATCTGTTGGCTGCTATATGTTGGAATTTCACTTCTATGTCCACATCTGCATTTTGAGATAGGTGGCTCTTCTTTCTCTTAATAAAAGACAGAAAACAGGGTTAAGCTTTTGGCCGTGGAAAATTTAGGCGAGGCTTCTGAGGGATTTATTTCTGTAGGGAATCTTGTTATACATCTTATTGAATCTTTTGGAGGGCACAGAGACAGATTCTCCTTCCATTTCTTCAAAGACCCAAAGCTGTCGTGTAATACATGAAATCCTTTCTATCTACTGCCTCAAAAAGAACTATCTAAGGCTTCAATCCCAACAATAGATCTGGGGAATGGCCAACCCTCTAAACCATTTCCTAACCTCGACATCCAGGCTCTGGACAAAGACTCTCTCATCCCAGACATGCTGTATTCAATGTGTTTAGATTGTCTGCATGTGCTTCTCAAAGCAGCCAGGTGCCTTAGTTACGTCTTCTTCACCAGTGAACTTCGGCATGTATTTCAAGTAGTCTCTAGCAGGCAGAGGGTTCATGGCAGGTTGAGAGGCAGGATTAGGGGCAGCCATCGAAACAACCTGGCATCCATTCTATTCCAGAGGGGTGTGCTTTTCAACCATAGAGATATTAGGTAGTGCCATAAGGAGGCTTTTTGGAGGAGGAGGAGTGTGAACATGAGATATCGGAAGAGAGATTCTTGAAGGAGACATGGGGAAAACATAGAGAGAGCTAAGGGACTTGAATGTGCAGATGCTTCTTTCTATGTAGTAATAGTAACAAAAGGAGGAGTAGTAAAAACCTTCTACAGGGGCCGGGTCTGTGTTGAGGCGCTGCAACTTCTAGGGAGGGGGAGGTGACAAGGATCTCTCTTTATGATGCCAGACCAGGAGGAGAAAACCCATCAGGAACACTCAGAAAGTTCAGAGAACGTGAAACTTCAGAGGAAGGATGACTAAGAAGATGAGAACAAGAAAGTGGAGTTTTTATGGCTGGAGGTGGGGAAATACCTGTTTGAGTGGCGAATCTTTCTCTTTGAGAGGATTTCCCTTTTTTTATAATCACCTCCGTATTTTCTTCAGTAGCTGGCAATAGCCAGGAGCAGTTGTGGATGGGATCGCGTGTGTGTCTACCACTGGAATCCACAACTAACCCAACGGGTTCTCTGCAGTGGAGTCATCACAATGGAGTCGCCAGGTGCATGGTAGCAATCTCAATAGTTAAGATGTCGATGCCTTCAGAATCAGCTGAATGATTGTCGTTCAAATCTGGGGAAAATGCTCAACTTCGTCGGCAATGGCGCCATAAATGTTAGCGTCAGAGTCACTCCTAGATTGCTTGCAGGATCAGAGCCTGACACCCATTAGTTTAATGTCACGATTTGTTTTGTGAAGAGATGATCAAATGGAAGAGCTCAGAACGATATAGTCTCAACTCTGAAACTAGGCCAAACATGCATGGGCAAATGAGATGCTTAGATAAACTTCAAACAGTGGTCGGCGTAACAAGGGCGAGCAGAGGAAGACGTATGAGAGGAAGAGTGAAGGTCTGTCATAATCAGGGTTCTAACAGACTGGAGAAGAAAGCGTCTAAACACAAGATCCTCTTACATCAAACACGGAAGACCGGAGAATACAATAATGTAACAACAAATCCTTTTATCATAACATAACTGCAACAATTCATGCGAATTATTCGATCATGAACTCTCTGGTATGAGATGAAAACATAGACGGAGTAAGAAATCTCAGATACAGATGCGCAACCAGGAAGCTAGAATGGTTGTTGAAAACTTTCTAATTAGGGGCACCGATGCGATAGATACAAAAATGGTGAAAACGTCTACATATACTCGAAACAACAACAACAACAAAAATCAAGACGTTGCGTTAAATTTGCATCTGCTGACAATCGCTTTACGCGATCTCGGATGATCGATGCACTTATGGCATCAGGACTCTAACCGATTTTGTGGTAGAGAATCGGCATTAATGTCTTTGATTTAATAAGCGGAATTTCCTTTATGGCGGAGTTGATGTCTAACCATCACCAACTGCTTCAATAAATGCTTCATTAGGATTGAGGATGGCCCGGCCAGCTCGACACTTTCGCGACGTGGGAGACCTTTTGCGCTGCCACATGGATTAGCTGAGCGGCCTGATGAATATACGTGGAGGCAGGTATTGAGGAGGATAGAGCATAGCGGGAGTGGTGACACCGAAACTATGGGGGTGTGGGAGAGGTGACAAGAGAAGAAGACATGGCGGAAAACAATAAGCGAAGGGGGACAGGAGATGAGATATAATGGACACGCTCTTTAATGGGAGGCTGGCGGAAGAGGCGGGACACATGGCAGGTGGGTGGTGAGTGGATGATGATATGGGAAAGGGACCGCACGGACCAGAAGAGGGGATATGGACAGATGTCGAAGGATGATAAGGGGCTAAAGGGAACGAGCCTCATCCATCTTTTGGTTAGGTGGAGAACAGATGGAAGGATGACACAACAAAGGGGGCCGTTGAATAAGCCTTGAGAACAGCGGTGGATGTGCGGGTGGCCTGTCGCCCGTTGATCGAGCTCTAATTTGCAACCCGTCGAAGATATCGTCCTCGATTCCAGACCCCTCCGCTTAAAGGTAGAAAGGTGGGGGGGTCTGGAATCCAACCTTTACTGTAGATCCGAGTTCCCAAATCCAGGTTGTTGAGAGATGTGTGACTAATTCTAGACCCCCCCTCCATTTTAAAGGTAGAAAGGCGAGGGGCTCCGGAATCCATGTGCGCCGTTAATCCGGGCGCTCTGATCATGCACCGTTCAGATTTGGTTTCCATTTAAACACGAACGCGTTTACATCAAACTTAGGGTAAGTGGGTTTTTAACCCATTCCTTCGCATTTTAACCCCCCCTTACCAGAAATATCGCTATAAACGGGTAAGCAAAACATACTCTGCCTTTGTAGTTGAAAAAGAAATGGAACCTTTCTTTTACTCCAACCATGCTACTAGAGAATCTCCTAAGAAGAATGCACCTCCATTCGTGATTTTCCTTTCATCCACACAGTTAGCCCAATTAGCATTTGAGTAGACTGATAATTGAAAATTCTTATTCTTAGGATACCATAGGTCATAGTTCATTGTTTTCTTTCAAATATCTGAATATCCTTTTTGACAACTATAAATGGCTTCTGTTTAGGTGTAGACTGATATCTTCCTACATTCCAACAACATGCGGTATTATGTCTGGATAGGATGTTGTGATGTACAACAAGCTGTCTATCATTGACCTGAACTTTGATCAACATCAGGTGGGTCATCATCACTTTGCTTAATTTGCATCAGTAACCATAGGAATTGTGCTTATAGGTTTATAATCTTCCATTTTGAAACCTTTTCAACATTTTTCTCATGAATATTTTCTTGAGAAATGAACATCCTTCAACAGACCTCTGAGGTAATTTGCAGACCAAGAAAAATGACAGTTCACCTATCATGGGCATTTCAAATTCAGACTCAATGGCGGAGAAAACCATTATAGCAATGAATCCTTATTACATCCAGTCGATGTCTCATCTACATGAATAACACGATGATAATTATCCTGTTTTGAGATATAGTTGTTGTCAACTGTTCCACACGATGAGAAAATAATTATCCTCTGTTTTGAGATATAGATTGTTGTCAACTGTTCCTCTCTTGAACCCTTTGTCTTTGAGATACGTATCCAATCTGTGATACCAGGCACGAGGGGCTTGTTTTAACCCATATAAAGTTTTCTTCATCTTGCATACTAAGTCAAGGTTACCAGACAGTTCGAAACCCTCTGGTTGTTCCATATAGACTTCTTCATTTAAATCTCCATTTAGAAAAGATGAATTGACATCCATTTGATAGACTTTAAACCTTTTATGACAAGCATAGGCAATAAATATTCTAATAGCTTCTAATCTTGCTAAGGGTGAAAATGTTTCATCAAAATCCAGTCCTTCTATTTGAGCATAGCCTTTACAGACCAATCTTGCTTTGTTCCTGAAAACTTGTCCTTACTCATTCAACTTATTCTTAAAGATCCATTTGGAACCAATGATATTTTTACCTTCAGGTCTATGAACCATCTCCCACGTATTGTTTTTCTCAATCTGATCAATTTCATCATTCATTGCTTTAACCCAATGGTCATCTTTGCTAGCTTCATTTAAATTCTTGGGTTCCAGAATGGATATGAAAGATATATGTGATTGTTCGGTGTTTATGATTATCTTTCTCCTGGTTTGTACGCCTTTGTCTTTTTCACTAATTATCTGACTTGCAGGATGATTCTTTTGAGTGATTCTGGAGGAGGAATTTGAAGTTGTCTGTTGATTTGAGTATGTCTGAGTATCTATATCTTCATCTAATTCAGAGTCTTTGTTTTCTGATTCTTGGACCTGTTCATCTTCAACTTTAGCTATTTCCTCTTTAGAAGACTCATTATTGTACACCTCTCTTGATGGGATTCCTTCATCAACTTTTATGTCAATACATTCAACCATTTTATGCAGCCTCTTATTATAGAATCTGCATCCTTTACTATTTGTAGCATACCCTAAGAAGATACCTTCATCAACCTTGTTATCATATTTGCCAAGGTTCTCATAATTATTCTTTATGTAACATTTACTCCCAAATACTTTGAAGTGTTTGATTGAAGCAGATCTCCCATACCACAGTTCATAAGGTGTATTGTTACTTTGTTGTCTGAGGTGGGCTTTGTTAAGAACATGGACCGCTGTGTGTATATCTTCTACCCAGTAGGTTTGACCAATGTTCTTCTCATTCATCATTGACCTGGCCATTTGCTGCACTTTTCTATTTTTCCTCTCAACTACTCCATTCTCTTGTGGAGTTCTTGGGATTGTGTATTCTCTCTTGATCCCATGCTTATCATATAATTCCTTGAAATCACTTGACATAAATTCTCCTCCTCTGTCTGATCTTACTGCCTTTAACCTCTTGCCTGTTTGATTCTCAGTTAAAGCCTTAAATATTTTAAACTTCTCAAATGCTTCAACTTTTTCCTTGAGAAAGGAAACCCAAGTAAGTCTAGAGTAATCATCAATAATCAACATGAAGTAGTTTTCTTTCCCTATGCCTTCCTGTCTTGATGGTCCACATAAATCCATATGAACTAGTTGG
>SNQJ01S0127692.1:4847-26074 GCA_010110895.2 Picea sitchensis
TATCTGTGTGTGTGTGTCTGAAAGAAAACATACTGAGGTCAATCGGGTTTTGGAAATTACAAACGTCGAATACAAAAACAAAAGACCACGCGGTTTTCCAAATCTCGAAATGAGAAAAGGTTGTGGGCCCAACACTTTAGGGTTTCGGGGTTCGGGATTTCGGGTTTTACGAACACACGATGCACAAACAAAATGAAATAAGAAATTTCGAATTGCGAAATGCGATTAGGGTGTAGGCCCAACAATTTCGGGTTTCATTGTTTACTAACTCCCAATGCAAAAACACTGCACAACGTCAAATGCCGAATCATGAAATCACGAAAAGGTATGGGGCCCAAAAATTATTGTGTTTCGGCGTTTGTAATGCTTGATGAATGAACAAAATACAACAATAATCACCGAGTCATGAAATTCAATCAGTCTGTGGGGCCACTTCGGGTTTCATCGTTTGCAAGAACAAAGGAACACCACACAACTTGAACCAATAAACTCCAAAATGCCGAAAAATGAAAACATGAAAAAAGTTTACAAACTCAGTAAAAAAAACACAGAGTGACAAATTCAATTCAAAAAATGTTCTGAATCTTCTTAAGGTTTTTGCAAATTTCTAAATTCATTACAGACTTTGACTATGGAAAGGGTAGACCGCTCTTTAAATAAAACAAGGGAAGCATAAAATCTTCTGATAGGCATCAATTCCCATGATTTTTTTAGCATCTGATAAACAAAAGGGGTTTTCCAGATTTCCTTAACTTTCTGATGTAGATAGATTACTTCCAGTTTGCATTTTATTTTCCAATACGTATATATTTGTATAATATACGAGTGCCCAGGTGATCCATAAGGTTCTTTCTATTTCGTATTCCTCTTCAATTCTTAAATGTAAAAGACATGAAGTCTCTTTTAAGATGCATGATTGTTTGGAATTAGCAATACATTTAAATGTTTCCTTTCGGCACAAATTTACTCAACTCCGATTGCTCAAATTTAGATCTATTTAATACTTCAGTCACATAAATAAATCCATATCTATGCAGATTGGTCTTCTTCAAGCATTCAGAGTATCCTAGCATTTCGACGTCAAATTAAACGTATCTGATTGCTCAAATTTAGATCTGTTTAATACTTCAGTCGTAGAAATAAACCTATATCTATACAGATTGGTCTTCTTCAAGCATACAACGTATCCTAGCATTTCGAATTCAAATTAAACCTATCTGATTGCTCAAATTTAGATATGTTTAATACTTCAGTCACTGAAATAAACCTATATCTATACATATTAGTCTTCTTTAAGCAATACAGAATATCCTAGAATTTCGACTTCAGATTAAGCCTATCCTGTAGATGGATCTGCTCTCTTAAACTCAAATCATATTTAAATAAATGTTTCTAGTATTCCAGATTTTCAGGAGGGACCAGTCCAAAATTTAGACTGTGATTGTAAAATTTAATACCACGATAGATATCATCCATTGAAAGAATTATTTCAATTTAGAACAAGTAGATGCATAATATCAGTTACACACAAAACATCCAAGGACAGAGTAAGGAAAGGTTTACATATCTGAACCAGCTTGGAGAAAAACAAAGGGAACAACCATGTTCCTCCCAAGCGTAGAACAGGGAAGCCAAACTACTTGCCCGATTCACCCCCTAGCCTGAACATGAATCTGTGAGGGTGAACTTGGAAAAGCTTCTCTTCAGCAATTTCCTATAGCTCCAACAATTTTCCCTTGCCTCACACTCAAGCAGTGTTCATGACATCAAGTAAATCAAAAGTCTCCTTTCCCAGCATACTTGGTAGTGTCCTGCCTCCTCGCATATGCTATTTATTAATTTTGCCCAGTTCTTTTTCCCTCCCTTGGGAATTTTTGTAGCTTTCTAAATCCCTAATTTTCAGGGGCTACCAATGGCCAAATCACTGATTTTCCACTTGTAATAATCATCCCAGAGGTAGTTCCAACATGTCCCCCACTCATGGAGTCATGGTCAGCTAAATTTAACATGGTTGTTCCATTTGTCCTCCTGTAATCAATATAAAATATTATGTTTCTATACAAGTGTCATAGTCAAATAGTTAGTTGGGTCAAATCAGGTCTCTGCCCAACAGTCAAAATAATTAATCGCAATTACCAAATTCGAAATTCGGGTGCCATAAATGGCAAAAATTTCCCAAATTCGAATTTACTAAAAACGGAATAAATTTCCAGCAAATTTTAAATTTCAAAAATATTTTATTTTTGGGGATGTCACACCTGTCTTCCCAGAATACCCGAATATGAATTGGGGAAATGGTTCAATCGATTGAGCTAACTCTTGGAGATTTTATGCAGAGATGTTATTTTCACATACATATTAAAATTTAAAAATATAAAATATAAAAACATTGTTTAGACAAAACCTAAGTATTTTTCTTTCTCATAGCATACCTATTTCACATTTATCATTCTTGTAACATGGATGTGTATTCATAGTTGTACACCTTGTATATAATTTATTTAGTCACAAATATATAATTAGGGCACGTAGATCTATAATTCCACATGAGTATCACTATTAAATATTTTATCGCTACTATAATACAAGGTTCTAGCATCGTTGATGCCTTGGAAAACCTAGCTTAGTGTTTTTTTCTTGGCATGCATCATGATTGGGAATCATGGTTGTGTTAGTCTTGCATCAAGTTTTTGTTGTGATACAATGCCAAAAACACTTAAAAACTTCCTTGCATTGGCTAGCATTATAATTTTCTTCAGTTCGGTCAAAGTTGCATAGGTTTATAATTTATGCATCAAACATAATCTGTAAGCGTTGAAGTAGTGTCATATGCATCACAATTGTCACATTGAGGTTGCATCCATCATAAAAAATAAAATTGACTTTTTTGTAAAATTGTTGTTGTTTTAGCACACCATTTTGATGCCATTTTACCAAAGAGTACAAATTGATCCTTAATGGGAGGGTTCTCAAAGATATGCACTGTAAATTTGGTACTATTGATTTCATTCATTGTATAGTACAACCTTATAACTATTAAAGGTTTGTACTTTTTTTTATTGTGTATATTCAATATGTTTTCACATGTCGAGTTCAAAAAAAAGTTATAGGAACTTAAACAGATTTCATTCATAACAATTTCTTAATCAATATTTCTTTATTATTATGAAACATAGTTGAATAATGTAAAAATATCTTGAATATGGTTGTTCATGTGTCCCTCCTCCATTACTAGGGTTTCTACCCTAGTCGTCGGGAAATATTCTCGAAAGTTGTCTCTGCTCATCCATCCATGGATTAGAGCTCCCCTCGACCCAGTTTCCCTACTTGGGGTTTGGATTCTAATTTACCAAACCAATTTTCTATATCTCTTATCGCACATAACTCATATCCACTACAATTAGTAAGATGTTCTTTCATGATGTTGTTTCATCTCTATGAATTCATGAATTCACCCAATGTTACGCATGTTATGTTTCTATGGAAATGGAAAATTTTGTTCCCACCATTTTGTGGTTAAAAAAATCAACGATTAGTTTGAATTCTACCAAAATTATGAGGTCATATATTCATTCACTGGCTTGTGACGTTATACGGTATATTTTCATAATTGGGTTTCTCGAGGTAGGAAGCCCCTTTTATTAAAAGAGGCTCATATTTACGTATATGCATGCAGCTTCTTTATTATAGAATTTGATGCACTTGTTGATAGGGGAAATAATTTCAAATCTAGTCCATGTATTTGGGGAATTGTTATCCTTTTCATGAAGCCTTGGTATCCAAACTTTGATCCCTCCATGGATAAAATTTAACCTCGACCTTGCTACGGGTAAGTCTCCTCAACGTTCCCCTTCAATTTTGGCCTCTAAAGATTCTATTCAATATGATAAATGACATCCAAACATTTCACAACTACAACCCTAAAATGACTAAAAGATAATGCATGACCTTATGAGGATATGTGCAAAAATGGATCTCTCAAAAGTGCTCCCCAAAGAGGTCTAGTTGAATGCAGGTGAATTTGTATGGAAACAAAAACTAGACTACGAGCATGTTAAATTTCATTGTAGATCACTTCTGAGTTTGGTCACACAATTTCCTCCCTCCCTAAATGAAAACATGTACCTTCTTTTATGGAACCAATTCTTGAAGGATCCTTTTTCAAAATGAAACAAAATTGAATACTACATGGTGACATAGTGCTAAGGTGAACCATTAGTTGATAGAAATCAAGAGCACTATAGGAAAAGTCACTTTGGGTCAAGAGACAAACAATATATAATTGTTACTAGAAGCCCCACTAATTCATGTGAGAGTCCTTTCCCCTTATAAATATCATTGAAACTCGGGGGAGGATACACCCAAGGAAAAATAAAGGCTCCATGGGAAACTTGACAACCACTCCAAGGGTTGCACTCATCCCTATGGAAGAAGAAGAAGAAGTTAATTCGATTTACAATGCATACACTATGCCCCAGTACAATTAATAAGTTTGGACTTAAGTTGCTCGAAAGAAATCTAAAAGGAAAGGTAAATATGTAACTAAACACCCGACTCAATCCCAAACAAGTACAATAGTATAGAATTTTTTATCGAAAAGTATTGTTATTATCTCAGTTTATCAAATAGTATACTTGTAGGTTTCATATAAATTATTAAATTGGAAGTTTGAGAAAGTATATATGTCTATTCTTATATGTGGATCCTAGAGCATGTCTTATAATCATCATTTTTTATTTGTAAAACCCTATTGTACAGCTTGTTCATAGATTTTTTATTAATTCAAATTGTAACTTTTTTTTTCCAAGAACAAAATATGTATTTACATTAATATATATATATATATATATATATATATATATATAGTTAGATTCCTATGGAATTCATAGGTGTTGATGATCCCTTTTCATGGAATTCCTATGTATAATTCATCATCACACAAAAACATGATTTTTTCTTCTATCCAGTTACATGTGTAGCCTCTTCAAAAAGACAAAAAGTATTCAAAGTAGTGTTAGCGGGGAAAATCCCCCTATTAGTATAGTGGGTCAGAATATAGGAAGATAAAAAAATTCCGTTAAAAGATAGTCCTAATCGTAAGCTATCAAAAAACTACCCAAACAAAAATAAAAATGAGAAGAAGGAAGACGTATAACTTTACCTTAGTCCCTAACATCCGATGCAAACTTCCTTCACCTTTGTAGTTTCCTAAGCTGCATGTCTCCTCCTGAAGATGACCTGGAAGAACACTTAGGAAAAATATGCTATAAATATGAAATCTCTACTTATGAATGTTAGCGTTCAGATTTAAATGTAGATGTATTAAGCAATAAAGACACAAATATGAAATGAATTGGGACATGAAAAGAACTCTTATTCAAACTGAGGATTAAAATACTACAACCTTCTTGATCGTAAAAAAACTTCGCGAACAAGGCCCAAGCTCCTCTTACTTCTACTCCAAGTGCATCATTCCCATGATGCCTCTCACAATCAACTGATCTCTTTGGGAAAATAGAAGGGATTGTATAAGGAGAAAAGGCTAAAGAGGGAATGTTGAGGCCAAATCTCAGAAAGTGCTACAAAACTTGGGCTAGAAGGGGAATGGATTTTGGTAGAGTTTCTCTTTTCTCTTGCTTGATGTTGGAATGAGATCCCAAGACCTCTTTTTATATGACACAAATATGGTTTTTCGGTTTGGGGGCATTTTACAATGGGTAAAATGGTTAGGAAACGTCCAAATTTTGGAGGTAAACATGGGTTCTCTAGTATGCAACTAGCGTGTGCATGCATGAAATAGTGGAGCAGGACGTGTACATGCTCCAAAAAATGGTTTTTTTAAGAAAGATTTTCAACGGTAATTTGGAAAATTGTGTAAGTGATTCCCCCTAATGTGCGAGGTCAGAAGAAAAACTGATGGCTGGAATACATTATAATATCTTTACCAGTTGGAAGGCACAAAGTTGAGTGAGCACAGGACAACAGTTCAAGAGCGCACCATCTGCAAAATAATAATAATCTCTCTAAGGTGGGCATACCCATGCTTGGGATGAACTAATCATGGATACCAATCAAGTACATTGCAGATCCATGTCATATAAAGTATAGCCATTAGAAATACAAAGAGAATCTACATCTCAAAATCATTTGATGATATTCAGGTACAAATAATATGCATCTTCAAGAAGTATTGATACCTATGGCTGGAGATGAGAACACCATAGCTCAAAAAACAACTTCAATATCTTCAACAGCTCAGGTAGGATTACGATAGGAGTGTAAGACTCACTACTCTGAGGTATTTGACATGTCGTCGGGAAAATATTGGAGGATCTCGATCATCAGGCACATAACTTCATCTATTTTGAATCCAGACTTGACTGGACTCTTGGGATGGTCGACTCATGAAGGTCAAGAGACAAAATGCAAAATGGATGACTCAGGTTGGATAAAACTTCCCTTGGAAAAAAGAACAAAAAATGATGAGACTTAGGCATTGTAACATTGACATAAGTCGGTGATGCAGGATGCACCATAAACTCTCCATATGTTTGGAAGAGTAACCAAATGGAAGGGGACAAAGATATATGTAGCGAGAATAGCTCTTGAAGGTCATACTAGATCCCAATGATTGGAAAACAAACGAAAGGATGATCTTTGTCAAAGGGTGACTTTCTTGCTGCCGAAAAATAATTTATATATCCTGTCCCCTCTTTTTGGAATATTTGATTTTTTTGTCTTTTTCAAATTTTTAATGATCTTGAAAAGGAATAAAAGAATGCTACGTTATAGAGGAGAAACAAGGAGACATGTGCAGGATAAGGAGACTCGAGAAAATTCCTCCATGAGTTAAGGTGTCAGATCACAAAGGAAAAAAGTGTTGCAAGGCTTGCATTTAAGGAATGATTTGAAGGTCATAATTGAGAGAAACATGGATCCAGAATTAGGCAAATGACACAAAGATGAGACCCACAGTGCGATTAAGAAAGACACAACAAGACTCCTTGCATGAGAATTATTACGATCCCACAAAAGGTAAACTCGGTGTTTTTTTCATGTTTTAGAGAGTCTGAAAAAATGCTAACATAAGACTCTAGGGATTTCCTTTTTTCGCAATTATTGTAGTCGATTCAAAAAAGGGTTAAACTTATACATAAAATATGTCTCTTCAAAACCATTTTAATGAGTGTGATTGAGACAATATCACTTGTCTATATTTTCAATTTTAAGTAGACTGAAAAGAGCTTAACTATTGACTCACAAACTTTTTCTAGGTTTAGTCTCCTTAGCCCAAAAAAGTATAAAATATAACTTAGGAGAACTCTTGTGGCGAGACAAGTCTCATTAGGCATACCTTTTTCCTGGATAATCTATTGGCTAGTTAAAGGGTTAAAATCATGCCAAATAGATGTTCTATCTGGACCAATTAACGAGTGTGAAAGGAACAAGGTCGCTCAAAATGTTTTCATATTTAGGGAGTTTGAAAGGATATTAAATATGGACTCCGAGGGAGTTCCTTTTTCGTTGGTAATCTTCAAGGCACAAAAATTAGATAAACCTGGATTTAGAAAGCTGCGAAAATTCCAAAGGGAGGGAAAAGACCTGGGCAAATGATAAATAACATATGAGACGAGGCAAAACACTGCCAAGTATGCTAAGAAAGGAGACTTTCGATTTACTTGCTGTTATGAACACTGCTTGAGTGTGAGGCAAGGGAAAACTATTGGAGTTGTAGGACATTGCTGAATAGAAGCTTTTTCAAGTTCTCCCTCATGGATTCGTGGTCAGGCTAGGGGGTGAATCGGGCAAGTAATTTTTGGCTTCCCTATTCTACGGTTGGGAGGAATGTGGTTGTTCCCTTTGTATTTCAACGTATTATTTTAGATATGTTATTTCTTTCCCTTCTCTGGTTGAATGTTAAATGGTTACATACTTCATAGAATGTATCTGTTAGAAATAATATTAAAGACGAAAGATCGAATGCATCCTATTGTAAACTTAGGAATTGCTAGAATGTCTCTCTACTAGTTCGGAATGGATTATCTTTGCTGCATCTCATTACTGTTATGAATACTAGTTCCTGAAAGTATACTAGCTGGAAGGATATGACTAGTCAATTCTTAAAGAAGATTTGTATTGTGGTTTGGATTACTACTGTAGTAAGATAAAGTGTCGTAGTTGAAAACCCCTCAAGTAAATTGTGATGCATATTTGAGTTTACCTACATATTGAATGCAAATGGAAAATTGCATAGTTTTTAAATATATATATGTATATTTAAAGTGTGAAAAACAAAGGTCAATCGGGTTTCATCGATTACAAATGCCGAATACAAAAAAAAAAGACCACGATATTTTCCAAATCCTGAAATGAGAAAAGGTTGTGGGCCCAACACTTTGGGTTTCGGGGTTCAGGGTTTGGTGATTACAAATGCCAAACACTAACACACAACAATGCCCGAATCGCGAAAATACGAATGGAATATGGGCCTAGTACTTCTGGGTTTTGGGGTTCGGGATTTCGGGGTTTACGAATACCCAACACCACAAAAAAACAATTCTTGAATTGAAAAAAAAAAAAGGAGTGTGGGCCCGGTCATTTTCGGGTTTCGTGGTTTACAAAATCCCGATGCAAAACACCGCACAATGTTAAACACCAAATCGCGAAATCATGAAAAAGGTGTGGGACCCAACCAATATCGGGTTTTGGCATTTGGTAATGCTTGATTCATGAAGAACATACAATGGTAATCCTCGAACAACGAATTTGATTAGGTTGTGGGGCCACTTCGGGTTTCGACATTTGCAAGAACAAGAGAAATCCACACAACTTGAACCAATAAACATCGAATGCCGGAAAATGAAAACATGAATAGAGTTTACAAACTCAATAAAATAAAACATAGAGTGACAAGTTCAATTAAAAAAAAATGCTTTCAGGCTCTTGTCTCACCCTCTGTATGTGGTTTACAATTTGAGTCAAGTATTTATAGGAACAAAACTTGCCCCTTCGACCTTAGGAAAAGGTAAACCAGGGCGGTGATGGTATTTGGTGGCCTGCAAAGGCTAAGGCACAATAACCTAAAAGTTCAAAAGGAAAGTCTTTAACACAAGTACAGTAAGTGAAAATTCAATTCACATACCATCATGCGATATGGATTCAAATATAAACAAGATACACATATAGCCAGCAATAACCAAGTATTTTTCCCTTTTTCAAAATCCTTTTGAGGAAGTAGCCAATATGGCGCTAGTATATTAAACCAATAAAATAACCAGTATGCCATTACAAGTAGACGAAAGGGAAACCCTGTAATTCTTTTAAAAATAGTATTACATATCTCTTTCAGAATTGAAATAAATGAAAATCCCATATGGTGTTTTACTTCCAACGATAGAATTTGCCATCACAAAATGGGTTACTCTTAATCAAGGGTACTGAAACCATGACTCAATCTCCATTTCGGAGTTTCGGATACCGGGAGCGAAATGTGAAATATCGGAGCATGTCAAGGACTCCGAAATGACGAAATGGACTATTGTGAGTCTCGAAAACCCGAAAGGCAAAACTTTGAAATCCCGTCAACCGTCAATCTCAGTGGGTTATGTGAACCGTCCAATCACTTCAGAGATTTTGTGATCATGAATTTTATAATGTTGGAGTCACGATGACTCGAAGGGAAAAACACTAAAATCCCATCAGTTGTTTGATTAAGAAAAGAAGGGATTAGATTATGAAATTTTGTGGACTGTTGATATGGCTCCATTTCGGGGATTGCGACTTGCCGAAATGCCAAAATGCTGAAATGTGAAAGACATTTTGATTTGGCCTGTGGTCACAGCCAGTGGGCATATGGAATAAGCGCGAGATCCAGTACTTGTAATCCAATGGTGTAGGTGAATTTGATTATGACTGGAGGATTATGAAATATTCGTACTCTGAGTTTAACCAGAAGGCCTTACCTATCCACTATCCTGTATCCATATATTTAAAAAAAATAAAACTATAGGAGTCTGTTTACATTTAAACTTTTCGCAGAGGAGTATAAACTAATACTCTACTTTGACCTAAGTCCGTTTAGTCGTTTTCATCGTGTGATTATGTGTATGGACTAACGCATGAGGCCTAGGCCATCAACCGCCAAAGTCATTTGTATTGTAAACATATGGTAATGGGTTATTTGTAGGGTCTAACGCTTAAGGATTTGACCATAAAGTCCCAAAGTCATTTGTGTTGTTAAGACTGTGGTAATGGTCATAGGTACAAACATATAGGAAAGTAATTATAATTACAGGAATTGAAATAAACATTGAATGAGGAGTAAACACTTATCGTCGATCAGAAAATTTTATGTTGAATGATAATGACAATCGACAACTGTAAGGTCTCTTGCAAACTTTTAGACTCAAGCCATATAACAGAAAGCTTACTTGCTTGAATCTCGAACTTTTCAATGATACTTATACAAATAATTTATTTATTTTCAGACAGTTTTTTAAGTATATTACATATGGTATCATAGGAAAAGCTACAACACTGGGCCTAAACAAGGCCAAATTAGCTGCTTAGTATTTATTCTGATTTATGTAAAACTAATAAATCTTATGGTTACAAACATAAAGCCCTTTCTTTTTTTGTAAATTATGGCATCTCAGGAGGGTGCAAAAATTAGGATGGAAGGAAATCCACAAAAAGGACCTCCTGGAGATCCAAGACAGAACAGTGATGGAATATCACCCATGGAGTTGCTGGAAACAATGAGGAATCTTATTGTTGAACTGCAGGTTTTCAAGGCCGACAATAAAAAATTGAAGAAAGCACAGCAGGAACAACAACAAATAAATGAAGTCATGATGCGTAGTATAATAACCAATAAAATCCCAAAAGACGATAACCATGATGAAGAAGTCAGCAAAAGGTCATCCAAGAATTCTGGACCAGAAATAGAAAAAGGAGATAGTTCGTCTGAAGGGACACCTTCAGCTGAAGACAAAACTATACCAGACAGAAAATAAAACAAATAGACCACCTTGAAAGAGAATTTAAAAAGATTAAACCAGCTACCTTTGATGGAGAATCCAAGACAGGAGAAGAATCTTAGGCATGGTTGTTGGACATCAAAAAATACTTCCATATCTACAACTATTCCAGGAACATGAAGGTCAGAATGGCCATCTACAATCTAAAGGAGAAGGCCAAAATTTGGTGGTAGGACCTGAAATTGGCCAAGGGCCTAAAGGAGAAACAATTGGAATGGTCCAACTTTAAGAAGTATTTTAAGAAACAATACCTTTCTGAACGCTATTATGAAAGGAAGACAAAAGAATTTTATGAGTTACGACTCGAACAGATGATAATGGAGGACCTTATAAATAATTTTTTGGAACTACTAAGGTTCATACCATATATCCAAGAGGATAAGGTAAAAATTCAACGATTTGTAAGTTGTTTTTCACAGTCCTATAGGGACAGAATTGAGTTTAACAACCCCAAATCCTTGAGTGAGGTATACAGGAAAGCAAGAATGTGCTATGACCAATATAAAGAATGGGTAGAGTTTCCCAAGGCCTGGAAGGATAAGAAGCAAGATCGAATGAACCAATGGAAGAAGGGATACCGACCAACTCCTTATCGGAATGCAGAAAAAGGTTTCCCAAGGAAGTATTTTCACTCCAATCATCTGAATGTAGCGACAAACCGGTAAACCTACCCACTTTTAATTTCAGCAAACAGAATTGTTGTTCACAATTTGCAGGAAGACTTGACAGTGGGAGGCGTGGGTAGAAGCCTACATCGGATAAATGTAGCCATAGATGGTTGACAAGCTGACCACCAGTCCTCGGTGGCAGAAATCGAAGGTAAAATCAATGACACTCGAATTTCTGTTTTAATTGACCTTGGAGCGATGTTAAGTTATATTACTACTGATTTAGTAGAGTCGAATAAAGTTAAGAAACTGAAGGAGCAAAATCATGGCTTGTACAACTAGAAACATGTACTAAAAGGAAAGTAGTTGACTTTATTTCCGATTTTGAGTTTAGCTTAGATGGTGAAAAGATAAGGACAAATCTGAACATCCTACCACTAGGATCTTATGATATGATTATCGGGATGGATTGGTGGGAACAATACAAAGCAACACTAGATTGTTATACAAATATACTTAGCTATAAAGATGATTTTGGCACTATTAGAAGAACCCAAGGTATACCAAAACCTATATCAGTCAGACAAGTTTAAGCGATGCAACTCAAGAAATGTATTAGAAAGGGATGTCAAGTTTATGCCATCCAAGTGACGAATCTATTAGAAAAAAAGAGATAAGCCAAAGTTAGAAGACTTTGTTGTCCTAGGTGAATTTGGAGACATGTTTGTGGATCAGATACTCGAATTACCTCCTAGAAGGGAAATGGACTTCTCCATAGACCTACTACCCAGTTCATCCCCTATCTCAAAAGCACCTTACCGAATGAGTCTACCAGAACTGACGGAATTAAAAATACAATTACAGGAATTGTTGGACAAAGAGTATATCAGACCGAGTGTCTCACCATGGGGAGCACCAATCCTATTTGTAAAAAAGAAAGACGGTACTCTAAGACTATGTATCGATTATAAACAACTGAACAAACTAACTATTAAGAATAAATACTCCTTACCAAGGATAAATGATCTGTTCGATCAAGTAGGTGGAGCCAAGATCTTTTCAAAGTTGGATTTATGATCTGGTTATCATCAAGTTAGTATAAAGGACAAGGACATAAGAAAAACAACTTTTCAGAGAAGATATGGACACTACGAATTCATAGTCATACCTTTCAGACTCACTAATGCACCAGTCATGTTTATAGGCCTGATGAACAATATTTTCAATCAATACTTGGACAAGTTCGTGGTAGTATTTATCGACAACATTCTGGTGTATTAAAGAACATAGGAAGAACATAATGAACACTTAAGGATAGTTCTACAAACATTGAAGAAACAAAAACTGTACGCCAAATTTGACAAGTGTGACTTTTATCAGAAAGAAATACAATATCTAGGACATGTAATTTAAGCAGAAGGCATTGCCGTAGACCCGAAAAAGACAAAAGCCATTATGGAATGGCTAATACCTAAGGATTTAGTGGATATATGGTAATTGATGGGAATCATCGGATATTACTGCAGGTTTATAGAAGGGTTTTCCAAGATAGCCTACCCTATCACGTTATTACAAAAGAAAGGAACCAAGTTTAACTGGTCAGAGAAGTGTCAAGACAGTTTTAACAAACTGATGAAAGTAAAGAAGGATTAGGTGGTGTCCTAACTCCGGAAGGGCACGTGATTTGTTACAAGTCCCAAAAATTAAAAGAACACGAGTGAAATTATGTCACTCATGACATAGAATTGGCAGCAATAATACATGCCTTAAAAATGCGGCGAGACTATATAATGGGAAAAAACTTCCTACTATTGACGGATAATAGCAGGGTGAAATATCGGTTTAACCAACCATATCTTAATGCAGGACAAGCAAGGTGGCTATCCTTCTTGAGATAATTCGACTTCGAGGTCAGACATATCAAGGGTAAGTAAAATAAAGTAGCAGACGCTTTAAGAAGAAGAGTCCATGGGCTATTTGAGATAAACATCAACAGGGTAGAAAGTGATATGGAACAAAGAATTAGGACGACAGGTATTAACGACAGAAATTACACTAAGATAATGACATAATTACAAAACAGTACCGCCAAATCTAACAAACCATATCTAAGAATCGACAAGAAAGGACTATTACGACTTAAAAACAGACTTTACATACCAGATTCAGCAGAATTAAAATCAACAATTTTGGCCGAAGTGCATAAGAAACCGTATTCTAGCCATCCAGGTTACCAGAAAACAACAACAACAATTAGAAAACTATTTTTCTGGCCTAGTATGAAGGGAGAAACAACAAAATACTTGGCTAGGTTCTAATATTGTCAGCAGGTTACGGTCGAGCACCAGCATCCAACTGGCCTATTACAGCCATTACCAGTATCAGAATGGAAATGGGAGACTATATCACTGTACTTTATAACACGTTTGCCTAAAACTTAAAAATAAAATGATTCTATCATGATTGTAATCGATAAACTCAGTAAGTTTGCATGCTTTATTTCTATAAAGTCTACTTTTAAAGATATAAACGTTGCTGAAATATTCATGAAAGAAATTTTTAGACTATATGGTATTCCTAAACTGGTGATTTCCGATATAGACGTAAAATTTACATCCTCTTTTTGGAAGGAATTGTTTGCAGGGATAAACACTAACTTGAATTTTAGTACAAGCTATCATCCACAAACGGATTGACAGACTGAAAGGAAAAACCAAATAATAGAGGATATGCTTCGCATGTACGTAAGAACAAAACCAAGCAAGTGGGAAAACTACCTACACTTGGTAGAATTTGTATATAACAATGGGTACCAAACTTCGGCTAAGTTGAGCCCTTTCAAAATACTGTATGGCAGAAAGTGTACAACTCCAATTAGCTGGGATAACCCGGCTGAAAGACTCATGGTTGGACCAGAGATGCTCCAAGAAATGGAAAAAATGGTAAGAAAGGTACAACATAACTTGAAAGAAGCATAGGACAGACAGAAGAGCTATGTAGATCAAAAAAGAAGACACCTGGAATTTCAGGTAGGAGACCATGTTTATTTGAAGGTCAAGGCCCAAAAGAGCTCGTTGAAGTTAGGGAATTGTGCCAAGTTGGCACCCAGGTTTTGTGGTCCCTTCGAGATACTAGCTCGAATTGGACCCGTAGCATATCAACTTGCACTTCCAACTAATCTAAGAATTCATAATGTATTTCATGTTTTGTTGTCGAAAAAGTATATTCATGACCCTACTCATAAGATTGATTGGAACTTGGTGCAGGTGGAACCCGAAGGCGAGTTCCAGGTGGAACCCCTGCGTATTCTGGACCAGAGAGAAATAACACTTTGGAACAGAGCCATTGCTCAGGTAAAGGTGCAATGGAAGCACTTTAGTCGTGAGGAGGCCAATTGGGAGTTGGAGGGAGATTTGCAGAAATCTCATCCAAACCTTTTCAGGAAAGGAACAAACACTGAGGATAGTGTTTTACTGAAGGGGGAAAGGATGTGACATCCCAAAAAAAAAAAATTTGAAATTTAAAATTGCTGAATATTTATTTTGTTTTTAGTAAATTCAAATTTGGAATTTTTTTTCCATTTATGGCAATTCTGAATTTCAAATTTGGTAATTGTAATTAATTATTTTGATTGTTGGGTAGAGACCTGAATTGACCCAAATAATTATTTGACTATAACACTTGTATGAAAATAGAATATTTTATGTTCATTGCAGGAGGAAAAATGGAACAACCATGTTAAATTTAGCTGACCATGACTCCATGAGCGAAGAACATCTTGGAACTACCTCTTCGATGATTATTACAAGTGGAAAATTAGTGATTTGGCCATTGGTAGCCCCTGAAAATTAGGGATTTAAAAAACTGCAAAAATTCCCAAGGGAGGGAAAAGACCTGGGCAAATGATAAATAGCATATGAGAGGAGGCAAAACGCTGCCGAGTATGCTGGGAAAAGAGAATATTGATTTACTTGCTGTTATGAACACTGCTTCAGTGTGAGGCAAGGAAAAACTGTTGGAGCTGTAGGACAATGTTGAAGAGAATCTTTTCCAAGTTCGCCCTCATGGATTCATGGTTAGGCTAGGGGGTGAATCGGGAAAGTACTTTGGCTGCACTGTTTTATGGTTGGGAGGAACGTGGTTGTTCCCTTTGTCTTTCAGCGTATTATTTCAAATATGTTATTTATGTCCCTTCTCTAGATGAATGTTAAATGGTTACATACTTGATAGAATGTATCTGTTAAAAATAATATTAAGGATGAAAGATCGAATGCATCCTATGGCAAACTTAGGAGTTGCTAGAATGTCTCTCTACTAGTTCAGAATAGATTATCTTTGTTGCATCTCATTACTGTTATGAATACTAGTTCTCGAAAGTATACTAGCTGGAAGGATATGACAAGTCAATTTTTAAAGAAGATTTGTACTATGGTTTGGATTACTGTTCTAGTAAGATAAAGCGTCATAGTTGAAAACCCATCAAGTAAATTGTGATGCAGATTTGAGTTTACCTACATATTGAATGCAAATGGAAAACTGCATAGTGTATAGATATATATATGTTTATTTAAAGTGTGAAAAACGAAGGTCAATAGGGTTTTGGCGATTACGAACGCTGAATACAAAAAACAAAAGACCACATTGTTTTTTGAATCTCGAAATGCGAAAAGGTTGTGGGCCCCGCACTTCGGTTTTCGGGGTTTAGGGTTTGGCTATTACAAATGGAAAACACCAACACACAACAACTCTTGAATCGCGAAAATACAAATGGAATATGCGCCCAGTACTTCGGGGTTTCGAGGGTTGGCATTTCGGGGTTTACGAATACCCAACCCCACAAACAACAATTCTCAAATCGCAAAAAAAACAAATGGAGTGTGGGCCCATTCCTTTTCGGGTTTCGGGGTTTACAAACTCCCGATGCAAAACACCGCAGAATGTCAAATGCTGAATCCAGAAATCATGAAAAAGGTGTGGGGCCCAGCCAATATCGAGTTTCGGCATTTGGTAATGTTTGATGCATGATCAACATACAACGGTAATCGCCGAACCACGAATTTGATTAGGTTGTGGGGCCACTTCAGGTTTCGACGTTTGCAAGAACAAGAGAACTCCATGCAACTTGAACCAATAAATTCCGAATGAAGAAAAATGAAAACATGAATAGAGTTTACAAACTCAGTAAAATAAAACACAGAGTGACAAGTTCAATTCAAAAAAAAATTCTTTCAATCTCTTGTCTCACCCTCTGTATGTGGATTACAATTTGATTCAAGTATTGATAGGAACAAAACTTGCCCCGTCGACCTTAGGAAAAGTTAAACCAGGGCGGTGATGGTATTTGGTGGCCCGCAAAGGCTAAGGCACAATCACCGAAAATTTCAAAGGGAAAGTCTTTAACACAAGTACAGAAAGTGAAAATTGAATTCATATACGATCATGCAATCTAGAGTCAACTATAAAGAAGATACACATATAGCTGGCAATAACCGAGTATTTTTTCCTTTTTCACAATCCTTTCGAGGAAGTAGCCAATATGGCGCTAGTATATTAAACCAGTAAAATAACCAGTATGCAATTACAAGTAGGTGGAAGGGAGACCCTGTAATTCTTTTTAAAATAGTATTACATATCTCGTTCGAAATTGAAATAAATGAAAATCCCATACGGTGTTTTACTTCCAACGATAGAATTTTCCATCAGAAAATGGGTTACCCTTAATCAACGGTACCGAAACCATGACTCAATCTCCATTTTGGAGTTTCGGATACCGGGAGTTGGAGGTGTCAAGGACATTCAAGAAAAGAATGATGAAGTCGTGAAATGCGAAAGATCAGAGCATGTCAAGGACTCCGAAATGCCGAAAGGGACTATTGTGAGTCTCGAAAAATCGAAAGGAAAAACTCTGAAATCCCGTCAACCGTCCATCTCAGTGGGTTATGTGAACCGTCCGATCATTTCGGATATTTTGTGATCATAAATTTTATAATGTTGGAGTCACGATGGCCTTACCTATCCACTATCCTGTATCCGGATATTTTAAAAAAAGAAAACTATAGAAGTCTTTTTATATTTAAACTTTTCATAGAGGAGTATAGACTAATACTCTACTTTTACCTCAGTCCGTTTGGTAGTTTTCATCATGTGATTATGTGTATGGACTAATGCATGAGGCCTAGGCCATCAACCCCCAAATTCGTTTGTATTGTAAACATATGGTAATGGGTTATTTGTAGGGTCTAACATGTAAGGATTTTTCCATAAAGTCCCAAAGTCGTTTGTGTTGTTAAGACTGTGGTAATGGTCATAGGTACAAGCAGATAGGAAAGTAATTATAATTATAGGAATTGAAATAAACATTGAATGAGGAGTAAACACTTATCGTCGATCAGAAAAATTTAAGTTGAATGATAATGACAGTCTACGACAGTAAGGAATCTTCCAAACTTTCAGACTCAAGCCGTATAACAAAAAGCTTACTTACTTGAATCTCGAACTTTTCAAGGATACTTATACAAACAATTTTAATTTTTTTTGAGACAGTTTTTGAGGTATATTACATTGCAGAGTCTCCTTCATCTACAATACATTGGTAAATGTTTTTTGAATTAAACTCAACCCTTATTTGAAAAGGCATATAAGAAGGAAGGTGAGGCTCAACTAGGTCATTCCAATCAAAGGAAACCATCCTAGGACTTGGAGAGGGTGTGATAAAAGTGGACAGAATGTCCGCTTGTTCTGAAAGTACTGAACTGGAAATGCTAAAAACATAGTCGGTATACACATCACTCCCTATTAGAAGAGTGGGATTAGCCAAATATTGCATCGGCATGACCACTTTGGTAGACTCAACACTCTCCAAGAGAAGAGTGGGATCAACTGAAGATTGCATTTGCGTGACTATTTGGTAGACTCAACACTCTCTAAGAGAAGAGTGGGGTCGACCGAATATTTTATTGGAACAACCACTTCCTCAACCACTAGCTGAATAGGCTGCAAGACAACATGGTTTGAATGCAAACCACCTCTAAAAGAAGAGTGGAGTCGGTCGAAGATTGCATCAGAATGAGCACTTCATTAGCCAAAGGATGAATACATTGTGAGACAACATGGCTTGAAGGTGCATCACCCCCCAAAAATATGAGTGGGGTTGGTCGAATCAATATGGCCATTAGTATCGAGGAGAATATGAGTCATTAGATCACTTTATGTCTAGAACAAATTATGACTGTCAGATTACATAACTACAAATGCATACTAAAGAAACAAACTTTAACCTAAGGAAATATTGTACCAAGTTTATTTAAACTAACTCCTAAGTGTGTAAATAACCTAACATAGGCGTGTGCAAAGATCTGCTAATAAAATCATAGTTTTTCCCCTTTTTCTTTCTTGGAATAGATATATTTTAGACCACCTTCACCACTATTGTTGTTGGGACCAAAATCCCTATTATTGAAAATATTGTTGCAATCTCGAGCCTAAGCCATTTCCCTCAATTAAGATATGTGTTGTCTCCAACAATAAACCCAATTGTAATTTTAACTAATGGAGCTTTACATGTTCTTTATTCTTGTATTCAACTGACATATAATTTCTCTAGACACATATAATTTTGGTGCCCTTGTGGTCCACACTTGAAATGTGTTCAGTTGAATTGTCCTGCTCTTCCTCTAGGAATCCCTCGACCTTTACAGGATTCATAATTTCCTCAAAAACATTGGAGCACTCATGTGGGTTTCTTCTACCTGGATTCCACTTAGGCTATCATCTTCTAGAGATCATTCTTTACTAAGGGTCATTTACTGATGATAGATTGCAATAAACTCTCTTGTAAATCTCTATGTAATATTTTTCTTTCGCATTAATAAATTGGTCCAAGTGCCCACATTAGCGAGGGTCTTGGATGTTTCCCCATAGGTTCTTACCATGTCAAAACATCAGTGTGTCATTATCACTCACATGTGGGGATCAAGCATGCTCTGATACATTAGTAGTGTAGACAGTCTATTAACTATAGATGTTGTAATTACTAGGAGCACACAACAATCCAATTCAAAGCAATGCACACAACCCATTAATGGAGGAAAATCTACATGCAACACTAGTCTATTAAATTAACACTTCAAACATTACATCTAGGCCTCACCGAGTTCTTCCTCTTTCGCAAAAATATGGGCTATGCACCTCTCAAAAGCCTCAAACTGCCCATCAATTTAAATCTTGGCCAAGATTACAATGGGATTCATGAGATCTTCCTTCTTCCATTGTGTAAACTATCCTTTTTCTTGTTTCTCTGTTTGAATTAATGATCATGAATGAGAATACCATTCCCCTCCATGCTCAATCTACGTTCATTGAAATCCCCAAACTATTAAACCAACCTCCTTGACAAATGACTATGGGGCCTCTCATGTATTTATCCACCATATCATTTACGATCAACCACCACCTTAATTTCCTCATTGAAGAACCCACACGGGTACCATGCTCCATTACAAACCATCTCCATTCAAGCTCCCATGGGATCCCTTTCTTTTTCCCAATTTTTCAATTGGTGAGGGGATCCAACGACATGCACTCATTCCTTAATACCCCTTTGTTGGGACCTCCATTATGTGTAGGCTGTCAATTTTTTGGATATCCAAAGGCTTTTGTGCCCCCTTCAACTCCTCTACAATGGAACAAAAATAATTGGATACATACTTAGGATTCCACAATTTGAAAGCGTGTACTCCTGCATTCGAAAGGGATGGTTCAAGGCTTTCATATTTTTTCTTTCTGAGAACCCCAATATATGTTTTAATAATGACAACCTAGAAAATACATGGAGAGGACCATATAGTACCAATATAATTTCAACATCAAATAGAGATACATGAAGGTCTCTTCAAACCTTGTGCATGTTATAATTGAGTAGATAGTAGGTGTGTTACATGGAGTATAGTCATGAATATTAATTGTGTGTAAGTTGTAAACAATTGCATAGCTATTGTGCTTATTAGAGACAACCACTTACATTTGTTCTGTTGGATATCCATTATATTGTTTTGAAAAAAATTAGGCCAAAGGGTTGGTTCAATATATGTGCTGGTTGTATTTATCTAATTCTGTAAGAACAGAAAAAAAATAAAAAACATCGAATGAATTAATTAAAAAAATTAACTAATTGGGTTCTGACTCGCAGGAAAGTTATAGGAGGGCGTATCTATTACAAAGGTGCTGATATTGAAGACCCATCGAAAGAGTTCATGTCTCCAAGAGACTCGGATGGACACGGGACGCACAGTGCCTCCACAGCGGCTGGAAACGTTGTGAGAAACGCTAGCCTTTACGGATTAGGTTCAAGGCTAGCTGGAAACGCTAGCCTTTACGGATTAGGTTCAAGGCTAGCAGATTAGGTTCAAGGCTAGCTGGAAACGTTGTGAGAAACGCTAACAAAATTTGTTGGGGAGGTTATTGTTGGGAAGCAGATATTCTTGCGGCATTCGAGGACGCCATCCATGACGGCGTGGATATTGTTTCTCTTTCCCTTGGGCCTGCTCATGTTCCTGATTACTTTAACAGTAGCATTGCCATT